>VDFB02029424.1:0-64181 GCA_007258455.2 Sequoia sempervirens | reverse complement strand
GATTTAATTTTTGGGAAATTAGAATAATTACCTATAAATTCCTAGTTATTGCATCAATTGAAGGAAATCTAAAAAATTCTTGAAAAAATTGGTGATCAAGAGAATTTTCAAGCAAGTTATGTGTAACATTTCAGAGATTTATTACAAAAATTCAAGATCCAAGCATCATGTTAATGTGTATGTATGTTTGTTTATGTTCATGTTATCATATTGTTTGTGAAGACTAACCCTTGTAGGTCTCTAAGAAAATCAAGCTAACAACAATGAACCCTTGAGGAGATTTGATACAAAAGCATCCAGTGGTGTAAGGACAATCTTGCATCACCCAAAAATATTGTATTCTCATTTTTTTGTAGTTTACTTAGTTGTTTTAAATTGCAGGACTATAATCTTGGAATATTAGTTTCAACAACCTAAAAATAGTCACTGTTACTTTAGTAAGTTGACTATTTAGTTCCTTGGTGAAGAGAAATTGACCCTCATGGAGCAAATGAAAATAAGATTTTGTGAGGTGACCATCTGAAAATCCTTCACCATTTGAAGAGAGCTTAATATTTCATCTCAACTTCAATAAAGCTAAAACCAAAATTCTTAGCCCTTTAAAGCTTTTGAAATAGGGTGTAAAGAGATATCTTATAGATACTATGAATGATGGTTGTAGGTATCTTCACAAGCTTTCAAAGATTATATTATAATTGAAAAATCTAATAGTAGTGTTAAAAATTTATGGACCTCATGAAGTCAAAATGTATAAATAAAAAATCTTCTGAGTAGGAAGAATGGAATTTTGTTAAAATGTAAGCTTACACCTTCCAAAAAAAATTCAAGATTTACACTTCTTGGAGAAGAGGGAGAAGGGTTAAAAGAGGCTCTGTGAAGTGATCACATGGGCTTGGTAAATGGAATTGAGAAGGCCCATGTGGCTATAGTATGTTATTTTCTAAGTATTATAAATTCACTCCATCAAGATGATAGAAAGGAAGTGTTTATTTTTTCATTTTCTATTTATCACTCTTTTTTAGTTGTGTGTGTGTGTGGTTTTGTAGTGGGAGTACCCTCATCAAGATTTTTTTGACTTTAGTCCTTCAAGGAAGCCACTTTTGGAGTGATAAATTACAAATCACTAATGATTTATCATTCATTTATCAGCTATCTTTCCTTATCATTGAAATTGCTATTGTGGAAGTGGAAACACTAACATAAGGTTTCACTAAGGAAACACTATAAATGGCACAACCCTCTCTCTCTCTCTCTCTCTTTCAATGTGCAACTTTCAGATCAAAAGAGGATTGGGAGAAGTTTGAAAGTCAATTATTTATTATTACATTCAAAGCCTCCACCTTGATAACAAATGACAACTCAATTACATAATTATCCAACAGTGATCCAATAGTGCAACAAGTAGGAAAAAAAACTCTAATCTAGCTCTCAAGGAGTGGAAAAAAAGATTTGAAATTGATTAGAAAGGACACTGTCACCTAGGGTGGCTTAGTCCTCCAAAATTAAACTCAAATTCATATCACAACTGCACAGTTTCTCATCTTGTCTATTCCAACAATCTAAATTTATTTGGTATATTTTGTACTTGTTATATTCATATCAGAACTAAAATTTGCATCATTAGCGTAGTCAATACATTGCATTTCATCCATAAATTAATTATATATTTGTTCAAGGGAAAGTTGACTCACCTTTCAGGTTTCAAGTTAGTCTCATACCTTGTCCAAAATGATCAAGCCCCTGCTACTTCAAATTCCTATATGAAATATTTGGAGAAGGTGGAAAAACCGAGAATGCAATCCCTAAGCTTTCCCTTTCCATATCTTTCATTGATTTTTAACTAATATAGTATGTGTTCCCAAAAAATGGAACAACTATAATGCCCAATAATAAGAAAAGCATATAATGCCAATCTTGAGAGCATGAAACATATTCATCAAAACAATTATATTAATAACCAACATATTATATATAAAATTAGGTCCAAGTTATATGGTCTCTATTGTATAAGAGGATTCCAATTGAGCATTTAAAATACATGCATAGCTTTAGGAAATTTATAAAAATTCCATAGAGATTTTTTAGGTTTCTAGTAGAGTGGCTTTCTATTTCATTTATGAAGAACTTTCTTGATGTCATTATTCTTTGCATAACTTTAATGATATTATATAATTCCTCAATTATGGAATCTATTTTATTGTTCTAGGTTGTGTCAACTAACATTGTAATCTCTTTCAATATTTATATTTTTTCATATGCTACTTTTAATTAGCCCCAACTTCTAGAATAAGGCATGCAACCTTAATGTTATGCTTGAACCTCACAATTGACTCCAATCACTAATAAGCAATATGGGGTTTCCATGGTTTTAGAAAATTCTAGTCTCTTCATAATGCAACAATCTAAATCAATTCTTAAAATAAGGGATAAAACGTGAGAAATAATGGTAATATCAAGCATATCCCTCAGCTAGACCAAATGTACAATTCCACACAAGAGCTAAATGGTAATATCGAGCATATCCCTTAGTTGGACCAAATGTACCATTCCACACAAGAGTCGAATGCAAGAAACTAATCATAACCCATCAAGGAGAATACTTCACATTAGGTTTTATGAGCATTGTTTCAAAATTCAAGCATGAAAATTAATACCAAGCATGCCAAGCATCACAAAAACTATTGCATAATAAATCTTCCAGCCAACACTAAGGGTATGGAAACATATGAAGATTTGTGAATCAGACACATAGGTTTGGGGCTAGGATGCCAACATAGATTGGTAATAATAAATAAATAAAGTAGCAATACTAATTATTTGTGGGGAATTACCACTCCTTAATATTATTATTATTATTATTATTATTATTATTATAAAATTAATATAATACACTATACTAACATTAATATAATAATAATAAAAGAATAAGTATAATATAATAATTGAATAAGAAAAATGCAACAATAAATAAATAATATAATATAATAATATTAAACTCTTTTGAGGTCCTTGGGGTGGCCACCTTCCACACAAATGTAATTAAGGATAGATTAATTTTGAAAAAATCTAAAGGAAATAAAGAAAATTTACATATTTTATTAAATATATTACAAAATGTGATTTTAGAGAGAATTACACACCTCTTATAAGATAAATAGGCTAATTTTTTGTGACAATTAAAAATGTAATCAATTTCATTTAACTTCTTTAAAAGTTTTGAAGGACCTATGTTGGGGTCCTTATATAGAGTTTTTAAGACAAAAAAATCTATTTAGAGAAAACAGAATTGTCCAAGAAGCATCAAATGTATATATTTAAATGTAATAGATTTAAAATAATTAATATCTCTTGATTATATTATAATATTTTATTTATTTAAAAATGAATATAGTTATTTAATTAAAAAAAAATTGTATAAAGATCTTGATCTTAAATATACCTATAATAAATCAAAAACTATTTTATTTCATTTATATTTTTTATTTCTTTTCCTCTATATTGTTCATTTTAATTTAAAAGTTGTTTTTATTTATTTAAAAGTATTTTTTTAATATAATGTTTATTAATTAAAGAGTTATTTTATAGTTATTTTATTCACTTGAGAATTAATTTACTAATGACATAAGGAGCGGAATGTAATGGTATATATTTGTAAATTTTTCTTTGCTCATTTGAAGTTGAATTTTTTATTTGCCTGGATTTTTTAATTGATTAATTATAATTAAAAATTTGATAGACAAAAATTGAGTAAATATCTAGATCTTAAATAATTCAGTAATTAAAAAAACGAAAAAATATAGAAGACAAAACACAAATCAAAATTTAAACAATATATAGATGTATAAAGACTATTTTTATTTGAATATTAAAAAATTGTTATATATATGCAAATAAATGATATATCTAATATCTAATAGTAAAACAAATAAAATAAAATAGAAAATGTTAACTTATGTGTTTATGTATGTATCTAAACATTTTTTTACAGATATGTTTAATATTATTTAATAATTTAATAATTTTGTTTTTTTAAATGAATTTTCCATAATTTTTTGTTATAATTTTAATAAACATATATCTCAAATTTCCTTTTATATAGACATAATAATAACAATTTATATTCAAATCCATTAATAAATTATTTTAAAATTCTTATTATTATTAGAATAATCCATTACTTTTCAAATAAGAAAAAACATATGTCACTCTAAAAAGAAATCATATGGAATTAATAAAAACTGATGCAGAAGCCTTACTGCCACCCTTTCACCATCAGTGTAGGTTGAAACGACATAATCCTTTTATAATATATATGTGCACATTGAGGAAGGCATTGCCAAAACCCTTCCTTTAGATTATATGCAACTCCTTCTAGATTATATGCAAATCCTTCTGGAAATTTACTATGTGACCTCATAAAACACAAATAATCTCCCACAACTCTACATTGCCCATGTCTTCCTGTCCTAAAGTAGGGAGGGAGAGAGTTTGGTGGCATCCTTGCAAACTCTCTCCACTTCCAAAGCAACTCATCTTTGTCGTCCTGAAAGACCTCGAAAATAATCATTCCCCACAACGGATCCAAATCCCTATACACTTCGTAATACTCTTCTACCACTAGAAGGGACAACCCATATGCACCCATGAATAATATATCCAAATTAGAAGTTTTAAGAATGCGGGGCAATGCAGCTATTCTCACAGGCTTAATGGAAGCATCTCGAATGTTGTACCCCACAATAGTCCTAAGCCCGGTTGCCTTAAAGAAAATAACGCCATTGCACCAAACCATCGAATAAGGAAATATTAAAAACCCTGTTTTCTCTGAGAAATCAAACTTAATCCTCCATGAATTTTGAAAATGATGATAGATTCCGATGGAGAAACTGTCAGTGTCATCATAGGATCCCAACCAGGCTACCAAATAGAGCTCATCACCGCTTCCTCCTTGTACAATTCCGATTACCCTCCCATTCACATCATTTTCTATCTCTGCATAAACTTTTGAAAGCGGATTGCAAACATAATAACACTTTCGGGTTTTAAGTAAAAGCAGGCCCAGCTCTGCACTGGAAAACTCGTAAGGATTGATAAATCGGTCGAAACTTGGGAGGAAGGAGAGAGAGATGGTCTTCCATTTTTGTGTGGAAAAGCAGTAGGCCATACAATAGTCTGTATCGCAGAGGAGCAACCACGGATTGTTTTTGGGCAATGACGACAGAAAACTACGCGAGGACAAAATAGAATTCCATTCTTTGCAAACAAGGCGAGAGCGGGAGATTGATTGTAATGGAAGCTTTGCAAATATACATTTCTTTATATGCCGAGGCAACTCATCTAGACTCCACTGCTCTCCCTCTCCTTCTCCTTTTCTTTCAACTCCACAGATAAATTCTCCCTCCATTATTTTCGCTTCCAAACTAGTTTCTTGTATGTTCTTTATTTTCTATCCACGATGACTCCCTCTTATATTTGCTTCATTCATCTGGAGAGCTGCGGTTAAACGACATACGGTTATGAACAACCAACATGGAGAAGGTAAGAATAAAAAATAAAAATAGATAATTTAGATTAGAAAGCAAAGATAAAAAGTTTGTAACTACCATGATAGTTGTTGACATAGTCATGCGGTTAAACGACATACGGTTATGAACAACCAACATGGAGAAGGTAAGAATTAAAAAAAAAAATAGATAATTTAGATTAGAAAGCAAAGATAAAAAGTTTGTAACTACCATGATAGTTGTTGACATAGTCATGGTGCAAGTTTGAAAGAATGCTTATTGATAATGATCAAAGTGTGTTTGATTTTAATATCTAAGGAACAATGTGCATGTGAAGATTGTTTTCAATTAATTCTTGTGTACGATATGTGTGTTTTTATTTGGGAAGGAGTTTGTGTATGGTAGGAAGCCATGTATCATCTCATGTATATGACGCGGCCACAACATATGTTGTTGCACTATTTCACCAATTATAATGAATAGGCATCAATTGTGAATAGTTTACTTTTTACCATGATATTACCAATCACTACTCACTTTATTTCTTACATTATCAATATCTAATGGTGAGAAGTTTGTGCAAGATACAAATATTTTAGTGCTTGTTATTTGGTTCATTCTAAAATAGAAGAGATAAGGTAGATGAGAGGAGAGGTAGGCAATGGTTTCATTTATGCCTACTTAAAGGAGAATATCGTTTGGTATAGCTTAAGGAGAGACTTATATACATTACCTAGAGGTCAATGGGGTGTGATTTGTTGGAAGGTTCTCACTCCCTTTACTTGGTTCTCCTCTAGATGCTGGGTAGTTGGATGACCCTATATAATTGAAAGTGGATTTTTCTTAGATTTAGTATGGAGTGCCTTAGTCCACATGTATACAAAAAATAGTGGTGGAAATAATTCCCATGAAATGGGTGAATGGAACCATGGAGATTGGTAGGTACATAGAGGGGCCAACAAAGGTAATCAAGTTGTTGGTAAAGAGAAGCTTTATTTCTCCATTTAGTGAACATTGAGAAGGGAAAACACACTTGATTAAGGATAGAAGGTCTTAAGAGAATCATTTTTTTTTGTATATAATGAGAGAAGATTACTCACATGAAGCATACTTATACAAATTTTCCATGATCACCTATAAGACACCCTGACGTGGAGTGGTTTATCAATTCAATAAGGGCAAGAAAAATTTCTAGGGAGGTTGTCCAATTTTGGACAATGGTTAAGAAATACCATTTGAATTCTAATGATAATAAGAGATATTATTAGATATGAATCCTTTATTGAACATGGAGGAGACCTTACAAAGACATTCAAACTATAAGTAATTCATTGCAAATATAAAGTTAGCTTATTAGCCACAGTAAAAGATAACCTTCAATTTTATAAGAAAGATTTTAAATATTGTATTTATTTATAAATTTCATAGAATGATCATAATTATGGACATGACCAATTTTTAGGAAAAAATATATTATTGATCAAAAATTAAAAAATAACCACTTTTTTAGATAAACATAAAAACTTAAAAGATAAAAAATTTGCAAAATTATAAAGTCATAGTTATGAAAAATATTAAAACAAAATATACTCTTGATCTATATTTTTATAACTTCAAAACTATATTTTAAAAGTGCAGCTTTTTAAATCAGCTACTAAGGGTATGGTCCCATGGAGGGGGCTTCCTACAAAAATTCAGTGGGTGCTGCTAAGATTTTTTAGGAATATTTTAAAGTTGGTGGTCCCATGAATTCAATTTTGCAATTCAAACTAAAAGTTTGAGCTCCAAAATTCAATGAATGAAGTGGAGTAATTTGATAAAAATTAATTAATAAATAAAAATTCTCTAATTTTTTATTTTTTTTAGGAATTTAAAATTCTAAGTGATAGATAAGTGGCACAAAAAATTCCTAAAAAATTCCTAAGTTGTAGGGGAAATTTCTAGCCCCACCTCAATTTCACTCCCTGAAATTTGTAGTCCTAAAAGGTAGGGGCTGCTATTTATTAGGAGAAGATTCTAATTAATCATGTAGCATATTTTTTTTTTCTTCATGGGACCACTTGATCCATGAAAATAGAAGCCCAAGCCCCACCATGGGACCATATTTTTCTCTAGTCAGTCTAAGTGCTTTCTTTAAGCAATGCACTTCATCCAAAATGGTGCCTTTGTTGATTGCATCAAATCGCCTCTGTGCCACTTTTCACTCCTTGTTTTTCCTCTATTTAGAATGTTGTTGTCATAGGTTGTGTCCAAACTACAAAAAATTTATTGGCTCTTTGAGATGGACAACTCTCTCATGCATTTGAGCAATCTTATGGAATAATTTGTCACAATTCTAAGTGCCAAAATTCTTGAAAAATTCACACAATGGGATGCCACACTCAATGGCATGAAATGCTTCCTCCCCATAATGTGACCTCTCTCAAACAACCAAGCAAGGTTCTTCCTTGCAAGCTTGCTAATGGATAAGCTCTAATGCTACTTTATGATAATATTCATGCCTTGAGATGCTTTTAACAAACAATATGTTAATTGCTTAACTCGCCCAGCATACACAACAATCATACTATCATGCTACCATGAAGGATCCTATTGTAAAGGAGGATTACCATCATAGCATGCTTATAAACACTGCCTTATATGAACTTATAACATAAATATATGAAGAATAACATCATAATAAGATAGTAGCAATGAGGCACAAATCAGCAACACAAGAGCATCACATAACACATGATTTATGTGGAGAAACCTTTTCAAGGAAAAAACTCCACCAAGAAGAGAGGCCAAGTATGCATTATCTTCAAATAAATGGGATTACAATATAATCACTTCCATTTTCCTCTTTTCCTCCATGACAACACCTGTGTACTTGTGAACATCCTCCTTATGCCTCAACCTATCCTTGTTTTTGTAGAGTACATTCAACTATTGCTCATATTCTACATTCAAAGAGCTGATTTTATAGATGTGTGAAAAGGTCTTAAACCCAAAACAAGGCTTCCAAAGATGAATCTTTAATCCAAATAACCTAACCCTTGGAAATCCTCCATAGAATAAGAAAGGACACCTATTTTGTCTCCAATAGTTTCCCTCCAACTTGGGCACCCAAAATTGGAAGACAAACATTATATAAAATGCAATAAATTATGGAAAACCAACCGACACCTATTGCCTCTTTCCAAGCTCTCACTTGGAGAATCCCAATAGTCACTCATTTATTCTTTCCCTTATCTTTTATTATCCCATTCTAGGCTTCCACATGTGGGGGAAACAATATTAGATATTTATGTCCACAAGTTACCTTTACCATTGCTAGTGGACTCATCGCCCCTTATGACTATATTGCAAACAACGGTGAGAATTAATATTACAAAAAAAAATCATTCATTGTAAGTTCCTAGAGACACTTTCCAAGGATATTGGAACAATGACATAGGATTTGAAAGGTGGATGAAACCTTAATCCTAACACATAACACCATGCAAATCAACATGTACTAAATCTAAAATCCCCTTGGCTTGCCACACTTATCAATATCAAATAGATATTGACTTTTTTTGTCTATTTGACACCATATTAGTCTTATTGAGAGTAGAAAAATGTTAATAATTCAGGAGACTACACCTCTAATGCCAAATTTTAGTGGTACTCTCAATCATTGCTAGTTCTATTTTTGGATCAACTAATTTTTACAATCCCTTTTTTCCAATTCCAACAAGAATCATTTTGCTATCTTGAAGAGTAGCTACCATACATTTGTTTCCTTAAAAATTTACATGAAAACTATGATTCTTAGTGATTCACTTATAGATGGTAGGTTTTTGTTCATGTTAGGGACATATTGAATATTCTTAAATGTATAATTTACACCATTATTCAATGTCACCCTAATATTCCCACAACCTCTTCCAAAGTGAGTCCAACAATCACCCAAAGACAAATTCACTACTATCCTCATCCTCAACAAAACTTATACACTAGCCTTTGTGACATGTATAGTGTTGAGATGCATCAAATTAGAAATTCTAGGTTGCAGACTCAAGAGATTGATTTTGTGATGCCATTGAAGAAAACTCATCTATTGCTCCTTGTTCATCCTCCTCTACAACATTTGCATGCTTTGACTTGTTGTGACCACTTGCAAGATCTCATTGTTGTTTTTGACAATTTTTCTTTGTGTTTTTACTCTTTACATTAGTAACACTTCTGCATGGATCTCTATGTGGAATTACTGCCCTTTGAAGATCCACATAATAAACTCATTGCTTTATTCTATTGGCTTATTGTGAACCATAAATCAGCCTTACTTCAAAAAATGACCATAGTTAGCTGTTAGTCCATTCAAAATAATTAAATCTAAGATTCCTATGAAATACTTGACTATGCTAAAATATGCAAACTAAGTAGAAAAAAGACCACTAAATTGCAAGCATATAAAAACATGATCAAAACTTTATCTCATAGTGGATTGGTGCTTCTATGGAAATAATCCCTTTCCCAATCCTTTGCTAAGCTCCATGATATGTTGATGATATGTTGATGATCAAGATGATGAATTGTGGAGTTGACAAAATTAGCTCTCCATTGAACAGAGTAACTTTGCATGAGGGTTGTGGATGATTTGTTGAAGGATGAAGCTTCCATTTATAGATTTTCAAGTTGGACGAGTGATCAAAAGAGATCAATGTTGTGGGATAATGTTTTGACCAATGAGATGGAGCCACTTTTCACCTTGTGATAGGTTGAAGAATGAGCACATTTTGGTCAATGTGCCAAAGAGGGGGAGATTCAAATTTGAATTTGAGAGTTAAATGTTGAGTTTGACCATTGCAAGGGACATTTAAGAGCCATGTAAGAGCTCATAAATGCTTTGTTGGATGTACATGTCAACTTGTTTTTGAATTCAAGTTTGAGGGAATATTCCTCAAAGATGCCATGTTGATGGAAAATGATGAATTAATAAATCAATAAATTGATTTATTTGTGCAAGTGGGAAAAGCTAGAGGATGTGATGGGTGATTAGATTAGGTTAATAAGGATTAGATTAACTTAGATGATGATTAGATATTTTTGACCCATTTGACGTAGATTTAGGGATTTAAATTAAATCAAAGGGAGATGAAAGGTGATTTCAGATTTAATTAAATAAAGGTTTGATTTGTTTAATTAAAAGGATGATGATAGGCTTAAATTAAATAAAGTTAATTATTCAATTTAAATACCTTGGTTTATTTAATTGATAAGCGAATATGATTAGTTAGATATGCATGATGTCAATTTCATGTGTCTACATTTTTCCCCTCTTTGAAGCAATGTACTTGCTGTGTTGTTTCAAAGAATAAAGTTGTCGTGATCAAAATTGAAAATTTTTCTAATTTTTTCGGATGCCCTGGCGGAAAGAGGTACACTAGTACATTCCCCCCTCGATAGATTGAGTGAAAAGATTCGATTTCAGGGTCGATCTCATGATAAAAAGGTTCAAGATGGACATATGGATGGTTGCGATGATGATGCAAATGAGATGGTTTTAAAATGCTTAGAATAACCAATCTATATTATACTAAATAATTTAAATGATGATGAAATGCATGTGAGATGGATGATGCGATGATGCCTATATAATTATGTGAATGTATGATTTTATGAGATGCTTAGACTAATAGATCTATATTATGATGATGAACATGTATGTGAGATGATATGTAGAATGATGATGGTTTGTGGATGTAGGATGGATGCACTAATGATGATGATTTAACTATTCATGACATGATGTTAGTACGAAAAAGAAGAAATCAGGTGATGACAAGAGGATCCAACAAGCCAACTTTAAGAGAGATGATGGTGAGAAATGAATGATGAGAAATTGATGATTTTCTTATCAGGGATTGGGACTTTAAAAGGGCTACTTACCTTATCTTTTTGACATACACACATAGATACAATGCATCAAGGTATATAGAACCATGATGGCATTGTACCTAGTGTGATGGAATTTGACTCAACAAATAGATAGGAGTATTCTTGTTCACACTTGACATACAAAAACCTTGCTAGGGCATACCTAACAAGGCAAGTATTCGCCAAGTTATATTACAAGAACGTCCAACAAGCATAGTAGACAAAAGATAATGATCGTTGCCCCATTCCTATCTCTCTAAATCCTTCATTTGGATATCATCGAGAGGTCCTTGGAATGATCATAATCAAAAGAAAAGATCAAGTATGCAAACAAGTCAATGTTCTTCATACCTTGAGCCGAAGGGATGTGTTTTGTTTTAGGATAAGAAGCAAAACTATTGCCAAAAGATAATGCCCATTCTAGGAAGGATACATCCTAGGACATGTTAGTGGATGGGGGCACATCATTTCGTTTATCCAAAGTGTTTTTCCAAAAGATAATGCCCATTGTAGGAAGGATACATCCTAGGACATGTTAGTGGATGGTGGCAAGTTGATAGGTTTGTTTCAAGGGATGTTGATACAAGGTCTATTAACATGTTTGAAAATGATCAAGAGTTTGATTTTGCATTTAAAGGTTTGTTGTTTCGATTTTGATTTTGTGTTTTAAGTTTTCTTTTGCTTATTGTTGTGATTGTCTATTTATGTTGTCAAAGGATGAAGGTGACGATCAGTTTATTATGGATAATTGATTATTACGGGTGAAAGAAAAATGAGACAGATGCATTTTTTCAAATATTTGGACATGTTTTTGACATTTTTGGAATGTTTTGAGGCTGTTTTTGGTATTTTTTGAGATGTTTCAAATGTTTTGATTTTTGATTTTCCAATGTTTTGGGGTTTTTTGAGATTTTATGAATGTTTATGTATTTTGATGTGATTTTGGATTTTCTTGGTTTTTTGAATGTTTTTGGATTTTGATGTGTTTTGAATGTTTTTGGAATTTTCGCACAATTTTGATGACTTGGATATGGATATGTGTGATGATATCAGTGCTCTGTTTGGGATTTTGTTGAAGACCAAGCTAAGTTTGATTGATCAAATCGATGGATTGATGATAATGATAACATTGTTGAGGATACACAACAATGCAAGGATTTGATTGATCAGGATTGATGACGATAACATTATTGAGGATGCACAACAATGTAAGGATAGTGCTAAGCAACACAAGGATTGTGATGGATATCCCAAGATGATGAGGGATTGATGATGATAACATTGTTGAGGATACACAACAATGCAACGATAGTGTTAAGCAACGCAAGGATATTCTGAGATGATTTTTTGACTGGATTTCATTAATCATGGTTGATGAAGCTTGATTTGGAACAAATGTTGTTCGAATGATTTGATGTGACGTTTGAAGGGTGCGTTAGATGCAATTGATATTGATTGTTTGGATTGATGTTCGATTGAAGATAAAAATTGATAAGGAACATCCTCTTGTCAAAATATGTGATGGGCTAGTGATTTGGATATTTTCTCACAAATGCTTTGACCAATTTGATTTCACATTTTCCAATGTTCAGATCACCGAATAAGTTGGAGAATATAGATCAACATTTATTCTTGACGCAAGATGTAAATATTTTCCCCCAATCTCTAGTAATGTATGGAATGCCATGGGTGGATGCTTGGATAGATGTATGGAGGGATAGATATGATAAGCATGCAAAGGATGCCAAGGATTGTCTTATGATAAGATACAATGTTCAGATAAAGAATGCTCATTTGGATAATGTTTTATGGCTCAGATAACACTCGGTAGGATAAGATCAATGAAAATGACCCATGTCAAGATGTTTACCATCAATCATAAAGTGTGCACCAAAGTTTGTCAAGATCAAGATAACTTGGACTATGTATGTAGATGGATGAAAATCGATTGGATAAATGGTTCATGGATGAATAGATTTATTATGGATAAGATGGATAAAATGTTGGATTTATTATGGATTGGATGACATGCTTTCAATTGAATTGGTGCACATAGATGATTGATTCTACACATGACGCCTGTTTGCCAGGTTTTCATCACGGTCTTGCCCAAAGTGCCACCATAGTGGTTTTCACTAGAGGATGATTTTTTCTCTTTACTATTTTCAATCCTTTTTCTAATTTTTTTGGATTTTCGTATTTTTTATTTTTTTTATTTTTCTGAAAGATTTTAAGCTCATGTTGAATCACAAGGTGTTTTTGATGTAGATTCCCCTATCGTAATGTGCCATTGATATCCTACTTGAAGAATTTGCTTTGCTCAGATACCTGCACTTGATTGCAACTTTTGAGATTCTTGATATGCTTCGTTGATACCGGAGTTGAGTTTGTCTTTATGTGCACATCACAATAGAATTCCTTCTAAATACTTATGATAAAAGGGTCAATTTGAGAATTGGATATCATACGTGGAGGCGTGGATGGAGTGTGTTTAGGGATAAAAGATGGATTGGTGGACAGCTCGGAATTTTTGACTCTCCAAACTTGGGAAGATGAGCAATGATGGGTGGATAGGGAAGTGTGCATGAAATTAGGACCAACTACTTGATATACTTTGTACATTGCTTGAGAAACCTGATTTTTCTTTTGTGGACATCTTTGATGGATATATTTCCCTTTTTCATTTTTCCCCAGAGTTTCCTTGACTAATGGAGTTTGATAGGGATAATTTTTCTTTGGTATCCACTTATATTTGATTTGTCCATTGTGCTTCTCAAATTCTTTTTCTTTGATGATATTCTTCTTGCTTGAATTCAAAACTTTCTTTCGATGTTGGTCCCAATTCCTGGATGGGGTGATGGGTGGATGAAAATTCATGACGTGGTTGGTTGTAGTATTGGCATTAGTTTCATCATAAGGATTCTTCATGCCCCCTCTGTTGACATTTTCTTAAGACATAGTCACCCCCAGTAATTGTGGAAGTAGTACCTTCATGCTTTGATTCTGATTGTTTTAATATGTCTTGTTCAGTAAACATGCTCTAACAAATGACCACTGCAGATGATGTTATCTCAATTGGATGCTCTGCTAACTCCAGAATATCATGTTCTGTCTGACCTGTTTCCTTGAGTGGATAATGTTGAATATCTTTATTCATGATGTCCTCAGTCTTAATTTAGGATATATCTAATACTGATGTTGACAACTCAGTCTAATTGTAGGAATCAATAACCTACTCTTTCCATGTAATAATATTAGGAGTAAATGATTCATGTTCTGAGTAAAGATCATCTATGTGTCCATCCACAAAAAGTGTCTCATGGGTAGATGGAGGAGTATGTTTTATGTGAATATGATCATCATTTGTGACATCTTGTATAGATAAGAGAGTGTCCATTAGATCATTTTAGTATCTTGGAGATACAAATTCTTGATCCTAAATAATTTTGGAATCACATTTGACATGCTTTGGATCAAGTTCTTGACATGGGCTAGCTTCAAAGGATGGATTTATAAAGGTTTCTTGGATCTCATCATTAGTCATGGTTAGTGACTCAATATCCTGTTAATTTTTTAGTGGACTTGGATCAAATGTCGAGTTGAAGATTCCTTCAATATCTACAACCATGAGGTCAAAGGATGTCAATATGTCTTGGAAAGGACCATTGCTAGACTTTGGTGAAATACATTGATCATGCTTTCGCATAAATTCTTGATAATGCATGATGCATGATGTTAACTTTGCATGTCTACATTTTGGCCCTCTTTGAAGCAATGTGCTTTCTGTGTTGGTTCAAAGAATAAACATGTCATGATCAAAATTCAAAAAAATTCTAATTTTTTCGGTTGCCCAAGCGGAAAGAAGTACACTAGTACATTGCCCCCTCGAGAGATCGAGCAAAAATATTTTATTTGAAGGTCGATCTCGTGATAAAGAGGTTCAAACTGGATGGTTATGGATGATGATGCAAATGGAATAGTTTTAAGATGCTTAGAATAAAAAATCTATATTATCTTAAACAACTTAAATGATGATGTGATGTGAGATTGATTGGATGAATGATGTGATATGCCATGATTATGAAAATGTATGATTTTATGAGATGTTTAGACTAACAGATATATATTATGATGATGATTTTGCATGTGAGATGATATGTAGAATACTGATGGTTTGTGGATGCAAGATGGATGCACTAGTGATGATGATTAACTATTCATGTTATGATGTTCATGCTGAAAAGAAGAAATTAGATGGTGACAAGAGAATCCAACAAGCCAACTTTATGAGAGATGATGATGAGAAATGGATGATTTGCTTATCAAGGATTTAAAAGGGTCACTTACCTTATGTTTGATAACACGCATAAGTACGCTGCATCAAGGTATAAAGGACCAGGATGGAGTTGTACTTAGTGTGATGGAATTTGACTCAACAAATTGATAGGAGTATTCTTGTTTACACCTGACATACATAAACCTTGCTAGGATGCACTTTAGAAGTTTCAAACACCTCAGACCAAAACACATAAAGGTATATCCAATCAATGCAATAGTCAACAAGTTGTCCAAAACATCCTCTATACATATCTAACAAAGAAAGTATTCGCCAAGTTATTTTACAAGAACATCCAACAAGAATAGCAGACAAAAGTATAATGATCATTTCCCCATTCCTATCTCTCTAAATCCTTCGTTTGGATATCATCAAGAGGTCATTGGACTAAGGACAATAAGATAAGTCAAAAGAAAAAGATAAAGTAGACAAACAAGTTGATGTTCTTCAATACCGCTAACCAAAATGGAATGTGTTTTTAAGGATTAGAACTAAAACTATTGCCAAAAGATAATGCCCATTGTAAGAAGGATACATCCTAGGACATGTTAGTGGATGGCAGAATGTCATTTCGTTTATCCAAAGTTCTTTTTTTTTTTTGATAAATAATGCGCCTTGTAGGAAGGATTCATCCTAGGATATGATGTTATCAGATGATTAATATGGGACTAGTTGGATGATGTACTATTGACACAAAGAATTGACCAACTTGTTTACGTACTGACTTAGACTTGAGATTTGATGTTTTTGAGTTTTCACTTTTAACCTGCTAGACTTGTTTCTAATTGTTTCACCAAAGGTTGAGGAGGATGATCAGTTTATTATGAGTGGTGTTTATTGTGGGTGCAAGCGAGATGAGGCAGATGGATTTTTTCAAATATTTGGATGTTTTTGGAGATTTGCAATGTTTTCAGGTTGTTTTTGGTATTTTTCAAGATTTTCAAATGTTTTGATTTTTTATTTTTCATTGTTTTGGGATTTTCTGAAATTTTGACCAAGAGACTAACCTAAGGACCTATCCTAGGGGCCTCAGGGGTTGATCAACAGATTAGCCTTTCCTACGTTATACATGCTGAGACCACGTAGTTCGATTGACGACTTGACCAATTTACAGATGAAGATATACATGATGAGATGTCATTTTATTATGACAGACTCCTAAAGGAGTAATCTAAGTGTCTCGGGGGATGATCAAACATCAACCTTGCCTACGTTCAAGCTAAGAGATGATGTAGTTCGACCGACGACTCTATTTTTGGCTTTTTTTTACTGACTTTTTGACATGTTTTTGGGATTTTGATATGTATTGATTTTTTTTGGATTTTCTAATGTTTTGATGTTTTTGGATTTTCTGATGTTTTGATGTTTTTCAATTTTATAATTTTCTATTGTTTTTGGATTTTCTAATTTTTTGATGTTTGTGGAATTTCTAATATGTAGGACTTTTGGAATATACACTAATCTGATCCAATGAGACCATGCCCCCAACGTGATGCAATAGACTACTCTGATAAAGGTAGGACAAACTAACCTTAAGGATGGGGCAAGTAGTACTAGGAGGGATCATGATACGAAAACATGACCAAGCTATGGTGCGGATGCGAGTGGATGAGTGATGGATGGAGATCCAGATGCAATGGATGATGGATGCATAATAGATGGATAATGTAGAACAAGCTGTAAAGATCCTGATGGATGGAAAGTGCTTATTTACACAAGGCACCTATTTGCCATGTTTTCACCAAGGTACTTCCCCAAATTGCCACCAAAGTGGTTTTCACTAGAGGATGATTTTTTCTCTTTACTATTTTTTTATCCTTTTTCTAATTTTATTTTTTCTTTTTGATTTTTTTGTTGCTACCAAGATGCCTGTTTGCTAGGTTTTCACTGAAGTAACCATTTTTTTAGGACATTTTCTGATTTTTTTTAATTTTTTGAAAGATTTAGGCATAAAACTTTTTGAGATGAGAGCTATTCATTGGATCTTGTAGAGGTTCCCCTTCAGGTGTTGATAATTGATATGCCCCTGACTTATAACTTGTGATGATGAATGTTCCCAACCAATTGGGTTCAAACTTGCCTTTGTTGCTTGAGTTTGGGACATTCTTCTAATTCTCTTTTAAGAACAATTCTCCTACTTGGAACATCTTGCTTCTGATTTTCTTATTATAGCTCCTTTTGAGTCTATTCTGATAGACCCTCAAATGATTCAAAGCATCTATGCATCTCTCATCAAGTAGCTCCAACTCGTTCAATCTTGACACTCAATACTCTTCATCTATGATGAGGTTTTGCAGTGATATCCTAAGAGATGGGAGCTTGATCTCGATAGGGAATATTGCTTCTGATCCGTAGACCAGGGAAAAAGGGGTGGCATCGATGGGTGTGCGAATACTAGTTTGATAGGCCTAAAGGGTAGGATTGAGCTATAAATGCCAGTCACGACCTACGTCATTGACTATTTTCTTGAGGATTTTGAGAATGGTCTTGTTTGTAGCTTCTACTTGGCCATTGCCTTGGGGATAGTACCGGGTGGAGAAGAGATGTTGGATTTTGAATTTTTTGCATAAGTCAAGAACCTCCTAATTCTTGAATGGTGTCCCATTATCCTTAGATAATGGCTTGTGGGAAACCATACCAGCAAATGAGGTAGTTCAAGATAAACTTTGCGATCTACTTCCTAGTTATATACGTCATGGGTATGGCTTCCACCCACTTAGTAAAGTACTTCATTGTGGTTGTGATGAATTTGTGGCCGTTAGATGAGGTGGGTGTGATTTTCCCAATGAGATCCAGTCCCCACTATGAAAAGGGAAATGGTGTGACGATAGGATGAAGCTATTGAGCTCGAGTATAGATGAGGTCCCCATGCTGCTGACATTGTAGACACTTTCTGGCATAATCATGTGCTTCTCTTTCCATTTGGCCCAATAATACCCCATCCTCAATAGTTTCTTAGCTATGGTCATTCCACTCGAGTGTGAACCATAGATACCATTATGTACTTTAGTTAGAGTGGTCAATGCCTCCTCTGTGTTTAGGAAACATAGTAGGGTTCCTTCTATGCTCCTATGATATAGGGTATCTCCTAGGATGACAAATCTAGATGCATTTTTGGAAAAGTTTCATTTTAGGTTTTATGGTAAGTCGATGGGTATGACTCCTATTCGAAGGTATGTGTAAATGTCATAATAGCAAGGATCATTGGGACCAACAATCTCGCACATGAATTTTGATTTTGGTACCTCGAATGTGGGCATGAGAAGCTACTCTATTAGGAATTCATATTTTGGAACATTGTTGGGGATGTCCAGTAGGGACCCAATTGTTTACATGGTGTCTACTGCTCTGTTTTTGGCTCTAGATATCTGCTCAAATGTAATTTCCATGAAGGATTTTTTGAGAGTCTCTAATTTCTTGTATGCAGTGAGCTTGTTTTTCTTGGTCTAGTATTCATCATTCACTTGATTTATGATCAATTGGGAGTCTCCATACACTTTCAGAGCCATGATGTTCCACTACACTGCTATTCTAAGACCTATAGTCAAAGCCTCATATTTTGTGATATTATTAGTGCAAGGAAATGCCAGCTTGTAGGACCTTGGTATGTAATCCCCTTGTGGAGTGATGAAGAAAACACCAGCTCCTAATCCATGTTGTGTGTATGATCCATCAAAGTATAGTTTCCAGTGGTTAGCTACATTGAGATTGAAAATGGATTCATCTGGAAACTCTAAGACAAGAGGATTCTCAGAATAGATAGGTGCTTCTACTAGTTCGTCTGCGATGACTTGCCCATTGATTGCTTTCCACGCTACATAATCAATGTTGTATTCTAACAATATCATTACCCATTTTTCCATTCTTCCTGTGAGCATTTCCTTTGATAGTAGATACTTGAGAGGGTCAATTTCGGCAATGAGTTTTATTTTATATGCCAACATGTAATGTCTAATTTTTTGTGATGCAAACACTACTGCGAGGCATGCTTTCTCAATGAATGAATAGTTTAGCTCATGTCCAACCATTGTCCTGCTAATATAGTAGATAGCCCTTTCCATTCCATTTTTCATCATGCTAAGCTAAGAGAGCTCGAAGGGCTGCAGCTATTGCTGATATGTATAAGATCAATAGTTTTTTTGGGATGGGTGGCATTAAGACTGGCGGTGTTAGTATATATTCTTTGATTTTGTTAAATGCCTCTTCACACTTGGTATCCCATTTGTACACTAATCCCTTGTGGAGTAGGTGAGATTATGGGTTTTGTTTGTCCTCCAATTGTGCTATGAATCATAAGATGGACTGGAGTCTTCCTTGGAGACCTCTCAATTTTTTTAATGTTTTTAGTGCCTCCATTTTGAGGATTTCTTTCACTTCTGATAGATCCACCCCAATACCCCTCATGGACACTATATATCCTATCAATTTTCTCAATTGTCTACCAAAGACACACTTCTTTGGGTTTAATCTGACATTGTACTCCTTTAGTCTTTCAAAGATGGAACTTAGGGTTGCTATGTGATCTTTTCTCTTTTTGGACTTAGCTAGAATGTTGTCAACATAGTCTTCGACTATTTTATGAATCATGTCATGGAATATCAATTTCATGGCCCTTTGATATGTTGCTCCTATATTTTTTAAGTCGAATGGCATCATGTTCCAATAGTATGTCCCCCATGGACAAGTGAAAGCCATCTTATGTTGGTCCTCCTTAGCTATCATGATCTGATTGTACCCTGAGAATCTATCCATTAGTGACAACATCTCATGTCCCGTTGTCATGTCTACTATCATGTCGATGTTGGGAAGTAGGAAGTCATCTTTTGGACATGCCTTGTTCAAATCTCTGAAGTCTATGTAGATTTTGATATTTCCATCAGGTTTTGAAACAGGTACCAAGTTTGATACCCATTATGGATAGTTTATTGGTCTGATGAATCTTGCATCTAATAACTTTTTTAACTCCATTTTGACTAGCAAGGTGATTTGAGGGTGCATTTTTTGAAGCTTTTGTTTGATAGGCTTTGCTTTTGGATACATTGCTAAGTGGTGAACCACAATCTTTGGATCAATCCCTAGCATGTTAGCATAACTCCATGCAAAGTTTATCTTTCTTTCCCTTAAGAAGGCTGCTAGGAGCTCTTTCCCTTCTAATAGTAGTGATTCCACATAGAATGTGATATGTAGGGTCTCCTTTGTTCCTAGGTTGATAGGATTGCATTTTTCTGCCAAGACTGCTAACTTTTCCTGATGAATAGCTCTTAAAGGAAGACTAAATTCCCCATCCTCAGGTGCCTCAAAGAGGTTTTCACCATTGGATATGTCCTTTCTTTTTACTTTTTTCTTGTCAGAGAGTGCCATAGTGTGGTTTTCACTCAAGGACTTGGATATTATTCTTAATTTCTCACTTTTGCGAATGAAGAATTCAATCATTTCCCCGTAATAGGCATGCGTGTCCAACTCTATTATAAACCCTACTTTGTGATCCCCATCTGGAATGTTATCCAGTAGTACCATGAATTCTGACAGTGCCTCATCATTTTCGAATGTATCAAGAACTAGTGGTCCCTGTTGGTCATAGTCGATGAGTTGGGGATATACTAGGCAGATCTCGTGATTTTGGTGGTCTGTTTCAAAAGATAGGGTGCTAATCATGCAAAGAGTGGTATCCTCAAAAAGCCTAGGTAGATTGGATGTGGGGTCCTTGTCATTACTACTAGTACAAATGTCAGTTATAAATTTATCTATGACTCTACCTATGGATATTGGTAAGCGTACTTCTGCTACAACTTGCTAAGGAGGATTATTAACCATTCAAACCAGAGGACTTCAGCCATGTATGGTTATACTCAGAGGGGTACATCCAAGGCCAAGATTTGTTATCGGTCGCGTCTCTGGAATGATAGTTGTTATAAGCCCATTATAATTTTGTCTGAATCTTTGATTTCTATCATAGCCCATTGCGAGCATCATTTGTAGACCCTTGTTTCTATCATCCATTGGTAATTCAGGTGCTGGTCTTTCATCTTGATAAAAAATGTGAGATGCCTCTACCTCAATAACTTCTTGTCCAAGATCTCCCCAACTTGTGAATTTAGGATAGTCTTGTGGAGATGTTTGGTATGTGGAGGCTTCATTTGTTTGCGGGCGTCCCTGTGATCTAGGAGATTGTCGTAACTCTCCTACCACAAAAGAATTATTAGGGAGCTTGTAGTTTCCACAACCATTGTCCTGAATGATGAGCTTGATGTTAGAGATGGTGGGGATGGTGGGTGTCTCTAATGTAGAAGTGGATGCCAGAGTGGCGGGATCAATGTAGGGTGTGGATGGGCCCTCATCATTTTTTGGTACTTGGGGGATTTTGTAATAATTTGCTTCAATATTTTTGCAATAGGGGAAGGGTTCAGGATCTCCATGGATGGTAGCTTCTTGTCTGTTATGTGTAAATTTCACACATTGGTGGAAGGCTTATGGTACTCCTTTCATCCAATGGATCCATGGACATCCTAGGAAGATGTTATATGGAAAGTCAAGGTCTAGGACCTAACAATTGGTTTCCATGAGAGCTGGACCTACTTGAATAGGGATTTTGATCGTGCCTTAAGACACTCTTTCTTGATCATCATATGCCCTTATGGTGATATCTTTTCCTTTGTCTATAAAATCCTTAGATATTTTCAATTGCTTGATGAGATTGAGAGAGCATATGTTCAAGCCTGCACCTCCATCCACCAAGACCCTTTTGATTTTTCTCTTGTGTACAATGGCTTCCAAATGAAGTGCACAGTTGTGAGATGGTTGAGTGGGGAAATCTTGGTCTGAGAATGTGATGAGATTTGGTGTAATGATACTTCCAACCATAGCTTGAAATTGTTTTCCATCAAGATTTGCGGGGACAGTGGATGATGCCAATCCTTCTTCTAGGATTTTCTTATGGGTAGATGATATTTTTAGTAACTCCATGATGGAGATTTGTGTTGGCATTCTCTTGAGTTGATCTAGAACTTTTTAGCCAATCAGAACAGATCTAGATGTAGGGACTCTATTTGTTTGGGATGATCCTACGATGGTGACTTTGCCGCCTCTTGTGGTGACTCCACAATCTTCCACATGGGTGCCCTTGATGGTGATGACCATGCAGTATTCATTTAGAGAGGCAACAACTATTTCATACACATGATTTACATTTGAGTAGGTGCCTTTCCCTTTATATTTGTTATTTTTATTCCCTTTGTTGCCATGATTCGGCATCGGATTCATATATATCTTAAGATCCTGGTTTCCCATAGGTTGTTTCATGTTTATTATTCTTTTATCGATGAGATCTTGAATGATGCTCTTCAATCTCATGCAACTATTTGTGGTATGGCCTTTGATTTTGTGGAATTCACAAAGTTGATTCTCATTATACCAAGGAGCTTTGACATCCGGTTCTTGGTAATTCTCGAAGGTAGGAGCCTTGATGAGTTTTTTGTTGATCAAATTTTTCATTATGTCTTCAAGTGGTTCCCGCAAAGTGGTGTATTTTTGTTTCAGATAACTTTTGTGTTGGGGTGGTCCTCTTTGATCATTGAGATTATTTATTGTTGGATTGTTTTTTGGTTGGTGTGTTGTGTGATTATTGTTTTGGTGTTGGATTTGGATTTTTGGTCTAGGTGCATGTTGGCGAGGGGCACTAATGACCACCTTGGCATCAATGACACCATCATTAGTAATGTTTTTTTTCCTTGCCCACGTGCGAAGTTTATCATTGTTGTTGGATGGTGGGCGGTTGTTTTGTTTTTCAAGGTATGAGGTTGATCCCACTAGTTGAGACATGAGGGCTTGTTCGATGCTAAGTGCCTTGGGGATCAATTGATCATATGTGGTGATGCCTTGAACCTTGAGATGAAATGCCAAGAGGCCATCAAGGTTGGTGATGTTGGTGAAAAATTGTTGTTCTTTTGGCATGGTCCACTTGCTCTGATTGGCCTTGGATCGCCATCGTTGTAGGAATGAAGTGAATGATTCACCCTTTCCTTGTTTCAGAGCTGAGAGTTCTTCTAGACTAACATCCATTGCAATGTTGCATGCATAGTTCTTAATGAATGCATCTATAATTTCATGAAATGTTCTAATTCCTAAAGGTAGATGAGAGAACCATTCCAAAGTGTGGCCAGCCAACCTCCTAGGAAATAGCAGCATCAGATAAGTATCATCGTATGTGACTTCCATGCAATGAACCTGGAATTCCCTTATGTGATCTTTAGGGTTTCCCATCCCACAATATTTTTCAAACTTGGGGATCTTGAATCCCTTGGGGAATGGTTTCATCACTAGGCTCCTTTTGATGGGAATGGACACAAGTTGCTTGGTGTCTTCATTGTTCACTCTGATTGAAGATTGAGCACTTGCTGTGAGAGAAACTTGATTTGTGTCGTTACATCATTTTATGGATCAGGGGGTGGGATGAAAGTGTTTTGGGGTGTTTCAATCGTGGATCGGATGGTTGGGTTGGTCGGTGTGTTTTTTGATGGTATCTATATGTTTTTCTGAGCGAGGTAGGCTTCCACCTATTTTTGTATGAACAACGCTTGTTGATCTTGTTGTTGTTGCGCAAAGATTTGTGCTTGTTGTTGTTCCAACAACGCTTGTTGTTCCAGCAATGCTGCTTGTTGGGCTGCCAATTCTACTGCTTCTTGTTGCTCTTGATATTGCTTTATTGCTTGTTGATATGCTTGCAATTGCATTGCTTGTCTTTGTGCAAGGAGTTGTGCTTGATATTGGGCTTGTTGTGCCTGATATTGAGCTTGCGCTTGTGCCAGTTGTGCTTGTGTTGCTTTTTGTTGTAATAGAGCTTGCACTTGAGTAGTCTTGTGTGCTTGCAATGCTTGTAATGCTTGAGCAGCTTGGGTGGCTTGTTGTGGTTGTTGCAATAAAGCTTCGGCTGCTTGGGAAACTTGCATAGCTTGAGTGGCTTGTTGAGCAGCTAGGTGTACATCTTTTTGTTTTTGCACTAGTTGGAATCCCTATTGAAAAGTAGCTTGCAATGTCACGCTCTATTGGTTTGATGTGGTGGAAGTTGGTGGTTGTGGGGTGGTGGTTGATTCAGAATGGCATTTCTGGTGGTGGTGAATAGTGATGTCGTGTTAATGATTTGAGTGGTAGATGGTATTGTTGATGTGGTGGTTTGAGTGATAAGTGGTGCTATTGATGCGATTAGCCATTGAGATACTATGCTTTGCGATGTTAGGGGGGTGTTTGATGATGTTGCGATTGTTTGTGTATTTGTCGTATGTTGTTGTGATGTTGACGACAAGTTTTGAGCATTTGACATAATGATTTGGTTGATATTTTGGGATGTTGTTTTGATCAATACTTGGTAAAGGGGGAAGCCCTAAGCCAAGAAGTGGTGTGGATGATGATGGAAAAAGCAGAAGTGGTGGAAATGTAAGAGGTGTGAGTCCTTGTGAAAATGTTGTGTTGTCAAAAATGCCCCCTAGTCCAAACATGTCTCCTTCCTCTTACGAATTTGTGAAGAGAGATGTTTGAGGTGTTGCATTGAAGAATGATGATGATGGATCATAATCATTCTTATGTAATGGTTTTTGAGTATGTTTTGTTCCAAGGTGGTTTTTGCATCCAACTTTTGATTATTAACAAGGGGGTATGTTTGAATAGCATTGAGAAATGCATTTCCCTTATTAACATTGGGTTGGGTTGGAGCAAACATTGTCATGATCTACGGAATGTTTTGCGTGATGTTTTGGGATGGGGGTGTAGATGAGATGGGAATGGTGGATGAGATTGGAGGAAATGATGTCTCCACTATGCTACAAACATCAAAATTTGAAGGTAACTTGGCCCCTTCTTTTGCTAGCTCAAGCATGTATAATGAAGGGTTAAGTCTCATCATGATGTTGATGATTTTATGGTTCTCCAGATTTTGGATCATTTCAGTTATTTCTTCATGAGACATCCCAAGTGTAAGATCTTCTCCTTGGTTTTCCTCTTGCGGATTTTCCAATGATGTCGGAAGGTTAACTGCGAGATTTCCAGACCCAATGGGATTCATTTCAAGAGTGGTTTGACTTAAATCACTTGAAGCGGGTATTTCTTTGTTGGCTTCCATGCTCTTCTTGTATTGAGATATAGTTTGAACCATAAAACAAGGATCAATTTTTAAGAATAGGAGATGAATCTCTTGATTCTTTGAATTGATCTTTACTTTAAGGCCAAAGTAGAAATTTTTAGGATATCTTGAGGATTGAAAGGTGATATGATGATGATGCAAAAGATGAATGATGTGGATGTTATGATCCTTTGGTAAATCTTGAAGGAGATACTAGGCTTTTGGGACTTTCAGATATGTTTCAGTTTTTTATTTTTATTTTCCCTTGGGATTTGTCCTTGATTGATTTTGATTTTGATTTTGATTTTGATTTTGAACAAATAGACCCTAAGATGTTGGATGATTACCTAAGGATGGATTTTCTCAAATGATGATAATTTTGAATATGTGTGGAGAGAAGGATGCATCTACCCACACCTATCCAAACAAAATGATAGTTTCACTAAGCATATGAAGAAGGATTCATCCACATATTCTAAGCTAAACGAGATGATTTTGATAATTTTTGACTAAGCATATGCAAAAAGATATTTACACATACCTAGCCAAAGGTGATTTTGATAATGTTTTCAAGGATTTAGTCTCAAGGATTTTTTATGATTTTGATTTTCCCAATATGCCTAGCATTAAGGATGATTTCAAGATTTTCCAAAAGGTAATTGTGAGATGATGTTTTTTTATGTTTGAAGGATGGATGCAAAATATTTTGATTTGCTTTGATCCTAAGATGAACCTAAAAAAGACACTTTGTTTGCCTAGACCTAGGTATTGAAGAACAATCTTTTCTCTAAACAAGATGTTCAAACTCTCTAAAAAGATTTGGGTTTCGGCAGTAATAGAATGAATACAAACCGGGATTGTTCCTTGAAGTCTTTTTGTAAAAGTTAAAAACTAGTCCTTGTTTGACTTCGTATAACATAGAGAGACGTTCTTGATGGGCTTTCAGACTAAGGGCTTTCACCTTTGGTTTCTTGATCTTGATTTTGCATGAAATCATTACAGACACATGTGTGGGGTCCAATTGTCTTTAATATTTTCTTAATGGATTCTTTTTACCACAAACACTTCTTGATTAGCTTTCAAACTGAATGTCCAATGTCTCAACTTTGTCTCATTTCACAAGGTATATTATGCGAAACTTTGATGAAAATAAGGAAAGGGTTACCTATTGTTTAACTTTAGTGGGAAAATTGAGATGTAAATTCAAGTGCTTAGAAACCTCTAAGGATGTAATCCCAAGGGAAACCAATAACATGAGAATTTGATCAATGGTATTTGCCTCCTAAGGGGTTTGAAATTTTGAGGATCATGTTGAATGTTTGTTTTCAATTATTTTTGAAAAAGCAAAGTGTTTTGTAACCCAAGAACAAGTACAACCCTATGGATGTGTAAGACAATATTTGTTGGATTCCCACTTGGACAAGTCTAGCTATGCTTATCTTTAGCAAATGGTTAGATGCTTGACCCCACCGCCTCCACTCCACGACACTCACTTATATGGGGCAACCAAGCATCAACACCCATGAAACTCCCATGGCATGTTTTCCATTTCTACTAAAGACCATAAAAGTGTGGGGCGGCTTCAGAATGACCGTTCTTGTACCAACAAATAGATTAAAGGATTTTTTCAAATTCTAGCACATGGGTTTTAATAAGGACTTTCTGTTTGTGGAGATTGACCCATACGGAAAGACTCCCCTTTCAGATCCATCTTGTCAGAATCAACCACATGATATTGGCGTTTACTCCAATATCCACATTTATATCCCGGTTGGAAATACTCTTGGCTTTAGAGTGTTATCGGTTGAGTCGTTCCCTTGGGTGAGTACTTTTTCCCCAATCTAGGATAAAAAAAGTGAGTAAAGACAAAATCCCTAACTTGATAAATCTTTGCTGGCAACAAGGAGAGAGAATATACACAATAATGGCCCCACTCACACTCGCACAAGATCTTGTTCAATTTTAAACCCAAATCGAAGTGTGGAGGTGATTGCTTTATCTTACCCTTAAGTCATTAAAAAGGCCTTTTGATTCTCAAGATCGCTATAAAGCACGAGAGAAGCACATGTCCTTTTTCAATGAATTTAGTTTTGGTCCGTGTAAAGCAGATTGTCAATATTTAAAGTGGTAGTATAGACTAGGAACATTTAAAAGGTATATGTCTACATAATAAAGAAGATATTCAAGGCCCATTCCAGATCTGTACATAATAAAGACCAAATGACCTTTCAAGAGATAGTGTGTAGGTGAAGGAAAGGAAACTAGGTGACTTTAGAGGCCTCTTCTTAACTGCCATCAACTACCAATCTGTCCATCATGAAAAAATCACCTTGAACATTTTAAATAGAGACGTAGATGGGTGAGAAGGTGGGAATGTATACATCACACAAACATTCTGAATGGAATGCCAAATTTAAGTATGCTATTTTCCTGCTAAAATTGAAAAATTCATGAATCATATCTACTATAGAATTAAAGCCCCATGAATCAGAATCAGATCACATTTGCATATTTTGATCTTGTCCTCAAAGCATGATAGCTTTAAAATGAAAGCCAAAAATTTCCAGTCATACAAGACAATACAACCCATATTCAGAGATTTCCCTAGACAAAGACAAACAACGCTTCAATAAAGAGAAAATAAGGCAAGGCTTCCTATGAATCTACACATGATCAAAAGCTTTCCAAAAATCATTTTGAGAATACAAAGAAAGAACTAATCATGAGGGAATGGGTGAGTTTTGGACAAATTTTGTTTTTTTAAAACATTTACTATTTTTTATAAGACAACATTTCTGACCAACCCCAAGATCTGAGTTGGTGCAAGAGTAGCAAGAATAGCATAAATATAAACAAGCACGGAAGAAAAATAGATAGGCATAGTAATCAATAAAAAAATGCACATCTACAACCGTAATAATGATAAGGAACATGAGTAACAACAGATATAACCACCATGATCAAACCTTTACCAATTTGCATCGAGAATCCCGCTATGAACAGGAAGTTAAAAGAAACTGAAAAATAAAATAGTGTTACTTCCAGAATGGGTGACTTTTCACAAAATACAACTTCAAGAAATGAGTACCTAAAACTCTAAAAGCTTCTTTTATAATGCTCAAATTCATTCATTCAGCTACTTCTGAAATAGAGACCTCGTGCTTTTCAAAATAACCCATTTAAGATACCTTCAATAGAAGGTAAATCATTTGTCACCAAAAATCAGTGAAAGCAAAACTTAAAGTTATATGTCAGAGCAAAACTAGTTGAAAATGAAAGCCATAAACTCAAAGCCCTCCTTCCAGCGCCAATATGATGCACCTATTAAAAAATGCAAAACTGTAAAACTTCAAATATAGGTTAGTTATATGCAAACTCATCAAAATGCTCCTATGAAATAACATGTGAATGCTTCAAAATGCAACAAATAACAAGAGGAATCTAAAGACATTATGAAAGCATAACATGTACCTATTCCATATTGGATTGGTGTCAAATGTTCCAATTTCCCTTTCAAAATCGTTTAAAACTCACAAGGTGAAATGCAATAGTGAAGAGCAAAATTATTTCTCAATTTAAGAGAGTAACTTTGCATGAGAGTGTAGATGGATCTGATGAAGAATTAGCCGCCTATTTAAAGATTTTCAAATTGGAAGAATACTCATAAGAGAGAAATGTGGGATAAAGATTGGAAAAATGAGATGAGGCCACTTGTCAACTTGTCATAGGTTGAGGAATGTGCAAGTTTTGGCCAATGTGCCCAAGAGAGGGAGATTCAAATTTGAATTTGTGAAATAAATGTTGAGTGGGGAACATGAAATAGAGAATTTAATGCAATGTTGAAAGGGACAAGTCAACTTGTCTTCATTTTCAAATTTGAGGGAATATTCTATTTTTATGCCAAGTTGAAAGAAAATAAGGATTTTAATAAATCAATAAATTGATTTATTTGTGCAAGTGGGAAAAGCTAGAGGATGTGATGGGTGGTTAGGTTAGGTTAATCAGGATTAGGTTAGCTTAAATGATGATTAGGGGATTTTGACTTATTTGGCTTAAATATTTGGATTTATTTAAATCAAAAAGGGATGGAATATGCATTTGGAGATTTAATTAAATAAAGTTTGGTTTATTTAATTAAAAGGTTGATGTTTGATTTATTTAATTTAAATGAATAACCTTAGGAATGAAATTAATGAGTTTAATTTACCTAATAAATGGATGAAGGTGAACTAAGTTTACTTGATGAATGGACTTAATTAAATGCATGATGCATGATGCTAATTTTGCATGTCTATAGATTCTATCACATCTAGTTGGGTGGTGTTAATTTGGTAAAGGAAACAAATTTGTTGCCCCACCAAATCAAAATTTTCAAATATTTGCAAATCTCATCCCATATCGTGCATCCAACTTTGTACAAGCTTGTGAGCATAAAAATGATGATAAGAATGATTATGAAAATGATGATAAAAATAATGATGAGGATGGTCTAGACAACATGGTTTCTTTAATATATGTTCAACTTCATAAGGGAAAAATAAATTGTTACCTAACATTGCTTTCACCCATATTCATGCATCTATACATGTGTCTGATGGTCCTCTCTATATCACCAACCATATCAATGAAAAACCTACACAAGGAATAATAAATGATCACATGTGTTTATAAAATGATATAATTGAGGACTTCATGTATGTGCATGAGATTTATCAATATTGTTATGAACAATAAAAAGCATGATTGAAAATTTATGGTAGTTTTTCTTTCCCTATGATAGGTTTGATCAATCTTCCTCTTAAGGTTGGAACAAAACAATTAGATGGACCTCATTATGTATCATACCAGGGTGAAGCCACATAAGTGGTTTACACTTTTGAAGAGGAAGGAAATTTGAGAAAAAATGACCCCATGGCAAAAAAAATTGGTTTTAGGGGTTCACATGAACCTACATGTTCGACCAAACCATAAAGGGGTTCGACCGAACTAGGGTTTGAGCGAACCCATTAACTATTGGGCCCACATTTCCCGCCCAAAAAACAATGGAAAAATGCATATTAGTGAAGGTTCGAATGAACCCTGGTTCGCTAGAAACCCCCTGGTTCTAGCGAACCCCCTTTTTCCCTAATTTTTTAATTTGTTCACACAAAAAACCTAAAATTTTATGCTTTCAAGCTCTAGTTGGGGATGAAAATGGGGGAATATTTAGAAACCAAAATTGGAATCGAATAGCCTTCAGAACGAGCTATCCAATGAATATAATTTTAGTATGTTTTGGTTTTATTATCTATCTGTTTTTTAAGTTTTATTAAAAATAGGTTTTTCATCGAAAACAAAAATCTCTGTTCTACACAAGTGGAAAAATAGAAGATTATAAAAAAAAAATTGAAAAATATGAGTGCACCAGATATTGAAGTCCTTGATCCAACAAAAAAAGAGAAGAATTTCGATATATACAGTAAAAGTTATGTGTTATACAGTCGCGCTATGTCGGAATTGTCATTTGATTGACTTTGAAACTTGATTAAAGAAAAAAAATTCAATAAAAAACTATCTAACCAAGTGGAAGCACTAGATATTAGAGTTAGAAATCTAAATTTGAAAAAATTGGAATTTTATCCTTCATGGAAAAAAAGTTATGTGTTATATGGTGTGCGTCACTTTTTAAAAATGTTGTTTTTTGAAAAAAACCAGTTTTTGTGGGAGATGGAAAAAGAAGTGCAATCTGATTCCAAAAAAATTGAAAAGAATATTTTTAGAATCTACAGACAAAATACGACAAGACTCTAGTTTACATCATCTTCAAATTCCTTACGGTTTAATCGCTATAGGTGCCCGAATGTGGAGATTGTGTTAAAAAAAAAATATCAGTGTCCAGCTAGGCCAAAAAGTGTAAACCACTATTGTGGGATCACCCACCAACATCGAGCCAATTCCTTGTGAAGCTAGGATATCCATGGATATACTCTATGAATTTTATACCATAGGTTACACACAAGTTTAATAAGTTCCCCTTTTAAGATCAAATATTCACAATGCATCATAGTGGGTTTAATCTTGTCTTCCTATGGAAACTTTCATTAGACTACCTTTTGCCTCCACCCATGGAACCTATTAAAAATCATGAAGACTTATTTTTTAGATCATATAAAAAATGTAGGTAAAAGCACATAATAGTATTATCCCTTCGCAATATTCTTGAAAATGATAATTCTATGGTTGTCCCTCCCACCCCATAGGTTGTAGATGAACCCGTGTCTAAAGTAAACACTATCCAAAGTAACCAAGGAAAATATGTTGCAGTTCCTCCACCTATATCATATAAAATACAAAGAGTCAATCACACACTTCCTTTCATGACTATAAAAGTAAAGAAAGTGTATAGGCCTAAAAATAAAATAGTTTCCCAACCCTCAATGATCCCTTTAGTTCCTCCCTAAGGGAAGTAAATAGACCAATAGTTGAGAAACCAGCCCTTACACCTTCATAAATTGAAAGATGCGCAAGAAGAAACAAATATGCTAAAGAGTGTAGGCAAAGACATCATGCTCTTGCTCTTCAGTTGGAAGAAAACAATAAAAGATTACCTAAAAATAAAAAATATATGCATATAAATCAAGAGGAATTAAAAACTTTCATAAAAAAAAAACTAAAATAAGAAAATATAACTGACATTATCATTAAAATACACATGGTCATAAATCTGGATGACAAGGATGAAGATGCTAGAATTGATGAAGAAGTACATAATGATCTACGTCTATTATTTTTAAAGTCCATAAATTTAGATGGGGACAACCATGATGATCCTCTTATTGAGAGTGATTTACCATATGTTAAACTTGGTGATGCTCCTAGTACAACACTTTTTGTATTCCCCTTGGCTATTTTTCCACCTTCCCTATATGATGATCAAGATTGGGATGCAAATAATTTTCTTTAGAAAGGCTTGCATGGTTGGTACCTTTGTGTTTAATTTAACTGTCTTTTATGTTTTCTTGCACATGATGTGATCTATCATGTTGTGGTACTTGGTGTGCCTTTGTGAAGTAGTGATTTTTCTTTGGATCACTCTTGCTTCTCCTAAGGCAATATGATACAAAGGAAAAAAAAAAATTGCGACATTCTTCTATTTGTATCTCTATTATTCTCTATGTGATGAACATTGTATTTTTTATTGTCTTATATTTTCATTTTGGGGATAATACAATATGTTGAGACATTCAAGTCTCTTCTATGTTGATCCAAAAGACAGTTTATTCTCTCTCTATGTGTCATTCCTCCATTATGTTCATTGTTCCATGAGTATTTGGGTAATGATGTCATTTTCGAGCTCACATAAATTATTGTACCAAAGATGTATAGTGACCCTACATTAGTGGATCCCTCTTGTGTTAATCTTTTGTTTTATTTTTGGCATTACATTTGAGGGCAACCCCTTATCATGAGATAGTTTATTTAGAAACATATAATTGCCATATAGGGATTTCCAAATAAGTTCGCATGACCTTTTATCACATGGAACTTTTCATTTTCTATATTAAATAAATTTCTCATAGCATGGTGTTTAGAATTTTCTTTAAGGTTGGGGCATACATTGTCATTATTTGCTTCACTTTGTTCACATGCACTAGACTTAGTGATGCATTGATATTGGCATTTTTATTCACTTTTTTCACATTCGCTAGACTTAGCAATGCATTGAAATTGGCATTATTTTATTCACTTTTTTCACACATGTTGGACTTAGTGATGTGTTGACATTGGAATTTTTTCTTCACTTTGTTCACACGCAATGGACTTAGTGATGTTTTAACATTGAAATTTTTTACTTCACTTTGTTCACATGTGTTGGACTTAGTGATGCATTCATTTTGACATTTTTTATTCACTTTATTCACATGCACTAGAATTAGTGATTTGTCGAAATGCAATCTTGATCATTTGTGTAACACATTATTAGAATTATTAGGGATAATAATGGATGGTATGGTTGACATGGGTACACACCTAGTGAATATTGAACTTCACTAGATATTTGTGCTTCTCACTTTTCTACTTTGTCTTGGGGGCTCACCTAGTGAATATCAAACTTCACTAGCCCATGGTGACTTTGGTTTGTGATTCACCAAGAAAATACCAAACTTTATTAGCCTGTGAGCCATGGATGCTTTGGGTATTGATCTTAGGATAACATAGCTTAAAATTCCATGATATTCATACCCTTCCTTTCACATTTCATTTTTACATTAGGTGATCCCATAATACTAGTTTACAATTTTTGGCCAAACTAGACACTAAAATAATTTTTTTCTAACTAGATCTTCACTTTTAGGTACCTATAGTGGCTAAAACATGAAGAATTTGAAGATGATGCAAACTACTAATTTGTGAAATTTTATCTGTAGATTATAAATACATTTTTTTAAAAAAAAATTGAATTAGATTGCACTTATTTTTCCATCTCGTTTGAAAACTATTTTTTTCAGTAAACACCATTTTTAAGGAGTGATGCTCACCATATACAACATAACTTTTTTCCATGAAGGGTAAATTCTATTTTTTTCAAATTTAGATTTGTAACTATTATATCTAGCACTTTCATTTGGTTTCATAGTGTTTTATTTAATATTTTTTCCTTAATCAAATTTTGAAGTCAAACCAATTACAATTCAGACGTAGGCAAAACATATACATCATAATTTTTTTGTACGTATCAAAATTCTTTTTTTTATTGGATCAAGGACATCAATATCTAGTGCACTAATATTTTTCAATTTATTTTTTTGACAATCTGCTATTTTTCCACATGTGTAGAACAAAGAGCTTGATTTTTGGTAAAAAAACCTATGTTTAATCAAACTAACAAAACAAATACATAATAAATCCAAAACATATTAAATTATATTCATTGGATAGCTTGTTCTAAGGACTACCATCATCCAGTTGGGTTTGTGAAGTCTCCTCCATTTTCATCCTCAACTCAAGCTTCAAATGGAAAAATTCTAGATATTTTTGGTGCTAGAGGGGGATAAGGGGGGAAAGGGGTGGTTCAAGTGAACCCCCTTTGAGGTTCACTCAAACCTAAGTTCACTCGTACCAAGGTTCAAGGAAACCCCATTTCCATAAATTTTTCCTATGTTTTTTTCCCTGGAAATGAGAACTATGGTGGGACCCAACATTTAATAGGTTCACTCGAAGGGTATTTTGAGCGAACCCCATTTGGGTTTGCTCAAACCAAATGTTTTTTCAAACCCCCAAAAACAAAAATAAAAGTCAATAAGCCATTTTTTACAATTTTCCTTCCTCACTGGAATCATAAACTATTTTTGTTGGTTTACCCCATTGTGTATGTTTGTGTATGTTGTCCTTTTGCATTTCATACATGTGTGTTCCTTTGTGATTATGTTTGTTTTTCATAGAATCTTTTATCCTTGGGGCTTGTGCATTCCCCCTAGACCCTTTGACATCCTATCTCTTCAAATTTTGGATAATTAAACCCCTCCTAATATATTTTTTATTTTAGTGTGAGTTTAAGAGTAAGTAACATTGCAAATTATCACCCATAAAAATTTCACACTATGTATTTCTCCCCCTTAAGTGCATGGACCTAATTGAACACCTAATTTCTTAAATTATGTAGTCCTTAGCCAATTTTAACATTTAATAACAATTTGCAAGTATAAAAAACTCATTTATTTAATATAATTCCCTTGACACATTAAATCCTACAAATTAGGGATAGGACTAAGTCACCCTATATGAGTTAGTCCCCCTATTTTTTCTTCAAAATCAAATATGTTTGTGTCTATATTTTATCATTGAATTTCAAATGTCCAAAGTCAATTGTCAGGATTTAATTTTTTGGAAATTAGAATAATTACCTATAAATTCCTAGTTATTGCGTCAATTGAAGGAAATCTAAAAAATTCTTGAAAAAATTGGTGATCATGAAAATTTTCAAGCAAGTTATGTGTAACATTTCAGAGATTTATTATAGAAATTCAAGATCCAAGCATCATGTTAATGTGTATGTATGTTTGTTTATGTTCATGTTATCATATTGTTTGTGAAGACTAACCCTTGTAGGTCTCTAAGAAAATCAAGCTAACAACAATGAACCCTTGAGGAGATTTGATACAAAAGCATCCAGTGGTGTAAGGACAATCTTGCATCACCCAAAAATATCGTATTCTCATTTTTTTGTAGTTTACTTAGTTGTTTTTGGGCCTATGGTGACTCATGCAATCTTTGGGATAGCTAGAAGTTTCAACAACCAAAAATAGTCACTTGCTATTTTTAGTAAGTTAGCCTATTTGGGTTCATATGAACATGAAAAATTGACCCCAAGGAGTGAAATTGGAAAATAATATTTTTTGTGAAAGGATCATCTTAAAATCCTCTACCATTTGGAATATATTAATATTTCATCCCAAGGAATTTCTCTAATAAAGTTTAAAACTAAAAATTGAGGCCCTTTAAAGCTTTGAAATAGGGTGCAAAATCTATTATCTTATAGATTTGGTGAATGATGGTTGTAGGTATCTTCACAAGCTTTCAAACGACATATTACAATTGAAAATCTAACAGTAAAATCAAAATTTATGACCTTGTGACACTGTAAATGTATAAATTAAAAAAATCTTCTAGATTAGGAAATAGGTGGAATTTTTGGTGCCAAAATGTATTTACACCTTCAAAAATATTCTAAGGTGATTACACTTCTTGGATAAAGAGGGAGAAGGGTTACAAAAGAGGGCTCTGGTAGTGCAGATCATGGTTTTTGGCTTGCAAATTTCTAAATTGAGAAGGCCCATGTGGCTATAGTATGTTATTTTCTAAGTATTATAAATTCACTCCATCAAGATGATAGAAAGGAAGTGTTTATTTTTTCATTTTCTATTTATCACTCTTTTTTAGTTGTGTGTGTGTGTGGTTTTGTAGTGGGAGTACCCTCATCAAGATTTTTTTGACTTTAGTCCTTCAAGGAAGCCACTTTTGGAGTGATAAATTACAAATCACTAATGATTTATCATTCATTTATCAGCTATCTTTCCTTATCATTGAAATTGCTATTGTGGAAGTGGAAACACTAACATAAGGTTTCACTAAGGAAACACTATAAATGGCACAACCCTCTCTCTCTCTCTCTCTCTTTCAATGTGCAACTTTCAGATCAAAAGAGGATTGGGAGAAGTTTGAAAGTCAATTATTTATTATTACATTCAAAGCCTCCACCTTGATAACAAATGACAACTCAATTACATAATTATCCAACAGTGATCCAATAGTGCAACAAGTAGGAAAAAAAACTCTAATCTAGCTCTCAAGGAGTGGAAAAAAAGATTTGAAATTGATTAGAAAGGACACTGTCACCTAGGGTGGCTTAGTCCTCCAAAATTAAACTCAAATTCATATCACAACTGCACAGTTTCTCATCTTGTCTATTCCAACAATCTAAATTTATTTGGTATATTTTGTACTTGTTATATTCATATCAGAACTAAAATTTGCATCATTAGCGTAGTCAATACATTGCATTTCATCCATAAATTAATTATATATTTGTTCAAGGGAAAGTTGACTCACCTTTCAGGTTTCAAGTTAGTCTCATACCTTGTCCAAAATGATCAAGCCCCTGCTACTTCAAATTCCTATATGAAATATTTGGAGAAGGTGGAAAAACCGAGAATGCAATCCCTAAGCTTTCCCTTTCCATATCTTTCATTGATTTTTAACTAATATAGTATGTGTTCCCAAAAAATGGAACAACTATAATGCCCAATAATAAGAAAAGCATATAATGCCAATCTTGAGAGCATGAAACATATTCATCAAAACAATTATATTAATAACCAACATATTATATATAAAATTAGGTCCAAGTTATATGGTCTCTATTGTATAAGAGGATTCCAATTGAGCATTTAAAATACATGCATAGCTTTAGGAAATTTATAAAAATTCCATAGAGATTTTTTAGGTTTCTAGTAGAGTGGCTTTCTATTTCATTTATGAAGAACTTTCTTGATGTCATTATTCTTTGCATAACTTTAATGATATTATATAATTCCTCAATTATGGAATCTATTTTATTGTTCTAGGTTGTGTCAACTAACATTGTAATCTCTTTCAATATTTATATTTTTTCATATGCTACTTTTAATTAGCCCCAACTTCTAGAATAAGGCATGCAACCTTAATGTTATGCTTGAACCTCACAATTGACTCCAATCACTAATAAGCAATATGGGGTTTCCATGGTTTTAGAAAATTCTAGTCTCTTCATAATGCAACAATCTAAATCAATTCTTAAAATAAGGGATAAAACGTGAGAAATAATGGTAATATCAAGCATATCCCTCAGCTAGACCAAATGTACAATTCCACACAAGAGCTAAATGGTAATATCGAGCATATCCCTTAGTTGGACCAAATGTACCATTCCACACAAGAGTCGAATGCAAGAAACTAATCATAACCCATCAAGGAGAATACTTCACATTAGGTTTTATGAGCATTGTTTCAAAATTCAAGCATGAAAATTAATACCAAGCATGCCAAGCATCACAAAAACTATTGCATAATAAATCTTCCAGCCAACACTAAGGGTATGGAAACATATGAAGATTTGTGAATCAGACACATAGGTTTGGGGCTAGGATGCCAACATAGATTGGTAATAATAAATAAATAAAGTAGCAATACTAATTATTTGTGGGGAATTACCACTCCTTAATATTATTATTATTATTATTATTATTATTATTATAAAATTAATATAATACACTATACTAACATTAATATAATAATAATAAAAGAATAAGTATAATATAATAATTGAATAAGAAAAATGCAACAATAAATAAATAATATAATATAATAATATTAAACTCTTTTGAGGTCCTTGGGGTGGCCACCTTCCACACAAATGTAATTAAGGATAGATTAATTTTGAAAAAATCTAAAGGAAATAAAGAAAATTTACATATTTTATTAAATATATTACAAAATGTGATTTTAGAGAGAATTACACACCTCTTATAAGATAAATAGGCTAATTTTTTGTGACAATTAAAAATGTAATCAATTTCATTTAACTTCTTTAAAAGTTTTGAAGGACCTATGTTGGGGTCCTTATATAGAGTTTTTAAGACAAAAAAATCTATTTAGAGAAAACAGAATTGTCCAAGAAGCATCAAATGTATATATTTAAATGTAATAGATTTAAAATAATTAATATCTCTTGATTATATTATAATATTTTATTTATTTAAAAATGAATATAGTTATTTAATTAAAAAAAAATTGTATAAAGATCTTGATCTTAAATATACCTATAATAAATCAAAAACTATTTTATTTCATTTATATTTTTTATTTCTTTTCCTCTATATTGTTCATTTTAATTTAAAAGTTGTTTTTATTTATTTAAAAGTATTTTTTTAATATAATGTTTATTAATTAAAGAGTTATTTTATAGTTATTTTATTCACTTGAGAATTAATTTACTAATGACATAAGGAGCGGAATGTAATGGTATATATTTGTAAATTTTTCTTTGCTCATTTGAAGTTGAATTTTTTATTTGCCTGGATTTTTTAATTGATTAATTATAATTAAAAATTTGATAGACAAAAATTGAGTAAATATCTAGATCTTAAATAATTCAGTAATTAAAAAAACGAAAAAATATAGAAGACAAAACACAAATCAAAATTTAAACAATATATAGATGTATAAAGACTATTTTTATTTGAATATTAAAAAATTGTTATATATATGCAAATAAATGATATATCTAATATCTAATAGTAAAACAAATAAAATAAAATAGAAAATGTTAACTTATGTGTTTATGTATGTATCTAAACATTTTTTTACAGATATGTTTAATATTATTTAATAATTTAATAATTTTGTTTTTTTAAATGAATTTTCCATAATTTTTTGTTATAATTTTAATAAACATATATCTCAAATTTCCTTTTATATAGACATAATAATAACAATTTATATTCAAATCCATTAATAAATTATTTTAAAATTCTTATTATTATTAGAATAATCCATTACTTTTCAAATAAGAAAAAACATATGTCACTCTAAAAAGAAATCATATGGAATTAATAAAAACTGATGCAGAAGCCTTACTGCCACCCTTTCACCATCAGTGTAGGTTGAAACGACATAATCCTTTTATAATATATATGTGCACATTGAGGAAGGCATTGCCAAAACCCTTCCTTTAGATTATATGCAACTCCTTCTAGATTATATGCAAATCCTTCTGGAAATTTACTATGTGACCTCATAAAACACAAATAATCTCCCACAACTCTACATTGCCCATGTCTTCCTGTCCTAAAGTAGGGAGGGAGAGAGTTTGGTGGCATCCTTGCAAACTCTCTCCACTTCCAAAGCAACTCATCTTTGTCGTCCTGAAAGACCTCGAAAATAATCATTCCCCACAACGGATCCAAATCCCTATACACTTCGTAATACTCTTCTACCACTAGAAGGGACAACCCATATGCACCCATGAATAATATATCCAAATTAGAAGTTTTAAGAATGCGGGGCAATGCAGCTATTCTCACAGGCTTAATGGAAGCATCTCGAATGTTGTACCCCACAATAGTCCTAAGCCCGGTTGCCTTAAAGAAAATAACGCCATTGCACCAAACCATCGAATAAGGAAATATTAAAAACCCTGTTTTCTCTGAGAAATCAAACTTAATCCTCCATGAATTTTGAAAATGATGATAGATTCCGATGGAGAAACTGTCAGTGTCATCATAGGATCCCAACCAGGCTACCAAATAGAGCTCATCACCGCTTCCTCCTTGTACAATTCCGATTACCCTCCCATTCACATCATTTTCTATCTCTGCATAAACTTTTGAAAGCGGATTGCAAACATAATAACACTTTCGGGTTTTAAGTAAAAGCAGGCCCAGCTCTGCACTGGAAAACTCGTAAGGATTGATAAATCGGTCGAAACTTGGGAGGAAGGAGAGAGAGATGGTCTTCCATTTTTGTGTGGAAAAGCAGTAGGCCATACAATAGTCTGTATCGCAGAGGAGCAACCACGGATTGTTTTTGGGCAATGACGACAGAAAACTACGCGAGGACAAAATAGAATTCCATTCTTTGCAAACAAGGCGAGAGCGGGAGATTGATTGTAATGGAAGCTTTGCAAATATACATTTCTTTATATGCCGAGGCAACTCATCTAGACTCCACTGCTCTCCCTCTCCTTCTCCTTTTCCTTTTCCTTCAACTCCACAGATAAATTCTCCCTCCATTATTTTCGCTTCCAAACTAGTTTCTTGTATGTTCTTTATTTTCTATCCACGATGACTCCCTCTTATATTTGCTTCATTCATCTGGAGAGCTGCGGTTAAACGACATACGGTTATGAACAACCAACATGGAGAAGGTAAGAATAAAAAATAAAAATAGATAATTTAGATTAGAAAGCAAAGATAAAAAGTTTGTAACAACCATGATAGTTGTTGACATAGTCATGGTGCAAGTTTGAAAGAAAGCTTATTGATAATGATCAAAGTGTGTTTGATTTTAATATCTAAGGAACAATGTGCATGTGAAGATTGTTTTCAATTAATTCTTGTGTACGATATATGTGTTTTTATTTGGGAAGGAGTTTGTGTATGGTAGGAAGCCATGTATCAACTCATGTATATGACACGGCCACAACATATGTTGTTGCACTATTTCACCAATTATAATGAATAGGCATCAAATGTGAATAGTTTACTTTTTACCATGATATTACCAATCACTACTCAATTTATTTTTTACATTATCAATATCTAATGGCAAGAATTTTGTGCAAGATACAAATATTTTAGTGCTTGTTATTTGGTTCATTCTAAAATAGAAGAGATAAGGTAGATGAGAGGAGAGGTAGGCAATGGTTTCATTTATGCCTACTTAAAGGAGAATATCGTTTGGTGTAGCTTAAGGAGAGACTTATATACATTACCTAGAGGTCAATGGGGTATGATTTGTTGGAAGGTTCTCACTCCCTTTACTTGGTTCTCCTCTAGATATTGGGCAGTCGGATGACCCTATATAATTGAAATTGGATTTTTCTTAGATTTAGTAGGGAGTGCCTTAGTCCACATGTATACAAAAAATAGTGGTGGAAATAATTCCCATGAAATGGGTGAATGGAACCATGGAGATTGGTAGGTACATAGAGGGGCCAACAAAGGCAATCAAGTTGTTGGTAAAGATAAGCTTTATTTCTCCATTTAGTGAACATTGAGAAGGGAAAACACACTTGACTAAGGATAGGAGGTCTTAAGAGAATCTTTTGTTTTTGTATATAATGAGAGAAGCTTACTCGCATGAAGCATACTTATACAACTTTTCCACGATCACCTATAAGACACCCTGACGTGGAGTGGTTTATCAATTCAATAAGGGCAAGAAAATCTTCTAGGGAGGTTGTCCAATTTTGGACAATGGTTAAGAAATACCATTTGAATGCTAATAATGATAATAAGAAATATTATTAGATATGAAGCCTTTATTGAACATGGAGGAGACCTTACAAAGACATTCAAACTATAAGTAATTCATTGCAAATATAAAGTTAACTTATTAGCCACAGTAAAAGATAACCTTCAATTTTATAAGAAAGATTTTAAATATTGTATTTATTTATAAATTTCATAGAATTATCATAATTATGGACATGACCAATTTTTAGGAAAAAATATATTATTGATCAAAAATTAAAAAATAACCACTTTTTTAGATAAACATAAAAAACTTAAAAGATAAAAAAATTGCAAAATTATAAAGTCATAGTTATGAAAAATATTAAAACAAAATATACTCTTGATCTAGATTTTTATAACTTCAAAACTATATTTTAAAAGTGCAGCTTTTTAAATCAGCTACTAAGGGTATGGTCCCATGGAGGGGGCTTCCTAAAAAAAATTCAGTGGGTGCTGCTAAGATTTTTTAGGAATATTTTAAAGCTAGTGGTCCCATGAATTCAATTTTGCAATTCAAATTAAAATTTTGAGCTCCAAAATTCAAGGAATGAAGTGGAGTAATTTGATAAAAATTAATTAATAAATAAAAATTCTCTATTTTTTAATTTTTTTTAGGAATTTAAAATTCTAAGTGATAGATAAGTGGCACAAAAAATTCCTAAAAAATTCCGAAGTTGTAGGGGCAATTTCTAGCCCCACCTCAATTTCACTCCCTAAAATTTGCAGTCCTAAAAGGTAGGGGCTGCTATTTATCAGGAGAAGATTCTAATTAATCATGTAGCATAATTTTTTTTTCTTCATGGGACCGCTTGATCCATGAAAATATAAGCCCAAGCCCCCCCATGGGACCATACAATAAGTGAGTCTATAATGTGCCTCTATTTTTCTCTAGTCAGTCTGAGTGCTTTCTCTAAGCAATGCACTTCATCCAAAATGGTGCCTTTGTTGATTGCATCAAATTGCCTCTGTGCCACTTTTCACTCCTTGTTTTTCCTCTATTTAGAATGTTGTTGTCATAGGTTGTGTCCAACCTGCAAACAATTTATTGGCTCTTTGAGATGGACAACTCTCTCATGCATTTGAGCAATCTTATGGAATAATTTGTCACAATTCTAAGTGCCAAAATTCTTGACAAATTCACACAATGGGATGCCACACTCAATGGCATGAAATGCTTCCTCCCCATAATGTGACCTCTCTCAAACAACCAAGCAAGGTTCTTCCTCACAAGCTTGCTAATGGATAAGCTCTAATGCTACTTTATGATAATATTCATTCCTTGAGACAGTTTTAACAAACAATATGTTAATTGCTTAACTCACCCAGCATACACAACAATCATACTGTCATGCTACCATGAAGGATCCTATTGGAAAGGAGGATTACCATCATAGCATGCTTATAAACACTACCTTATGTGAACTTATAACAGAAATATATGCAGAATAACATCATAATAAGATAGTAGCAATGAGGCACAAATCAGCAACACAAGAGCATCACATAACACATGATTTATGTGGAGAAACCTTTTCAAGGAAAAAACTCCACCAAGAAGAGAGGCCAAGTATGCATTATCTTCAAATAAATGGGATTACAATATAATCACTTCCATTTTCCTCTTTTCCTCCACGACAACACCTGTGTACTTGTGAGCATCCTCCTTATGCCTCAACCTATCCTTTTTTTTGTAGAGTACATTCAACTATTGCTCATATTCTACATTCAAAGAGCTGATTTTATAGATGTGTGAAAAGGTCTTAAACCCAAAACAAGGCTTCCAAAGATGACTCTTTAATCCAAATAACCCAACCCTTTGAAATCCTCCATAGAATAAGAAAGGACACCTATTTTGTCTCCAATAGTTTCCCTCCAACTTGGGCACCCAAAATTGGAAGACAAACATTATATAAAATGCAATAAATTATGGAAAACCAACCTACACCTATTTCCTCTTTCCAAGCTCCTACTTGGAGAATCCCAATAGTCACTCATTTATTCTTTCCGTTATCTTTTATTATCCCATTCTAGGCTTCCACATGTGGGGGAAACAATATTAGATATTTATGTCCACAAGTCACCTTTACCATTGCTAGTGGACTCATCACCCCTTATGACTATATTGCAAACAACGGTGAGAATTAATATTACAAAAAAATTCATTCACCGTAAGTGCCTAGAGACACTTTCCAAGGATATTGGAACCATGAAATAGGATTTGAAAAGTGGATGAAACCTTAATCCTAACACATAAGACCATGCAAATCAACATGTACTAAATCTAAAATCCCCTTGGCTTGCCACACTTATCAATATCAAATAGATATTGACTTTTTTTGTCTATTTGACACCATATTAGTCTTATTGAGAGTAGAAAAATGTTAATAATTTAGGAGACTGCACCTCTAATGCCAAATTTTAGTGGTACTCTCAATCATTGCTAGTTCTATTTTGGGATCAACTAATTTTTACAATCCCTTTTTTCCAATTCCAACAAGAATCATTTTGCTATCTTGAAGAGTAGTTACCATGCATTTGTTTCCTTAAAAATTTACATGAAGACTATGATTCTTAGTGATTCACTTATAGATGGTAGGTTTTTGTTCATGTTAGGGACATATTGAATATTCTTAAATGTATAATTTACACCATTATTCAATGTCACCCTAATATTCCCACAACCTCTTCCAAAGTGAGTCCAACAATCACCCAAAGACAAATTCACTACTATCCTCATCCTCAACAAAACTTATACACTAGCCTTTGTGACATGTATAGTGTTGAGATGCATCAGATTAGAAATTCTAGGTTGCAGACTCAAGAGATTGATTTTGTGATGCCATTGAAGAAAAGTCATCTATTGCTCCTTGTTCATCCTCCTCTACAACATTTGCATGCTTTGACTTGTTGTGACCACTTGCAAGATCTCATTGTTGTTTTTGACAATTTTTCTTTATGTTTTTTTACTCTTTACATTAGTAACACTTCTGCATGGATCTCTATGTGGAATTACTGGCCTTTGAAGATTCACATAATAAACTCATTGCTTTATTCTATTGGCTTATTGTGAACCATAAATCATCCTTACTTCAAACAATGACCATAGTTTGCTGTTAGTCCATTCAAAATAATTAAATCTAAGATTCCTATGAAATACTTGACTATGCTAAAATATGCAAACTAAGTAGAAAAAAGACCACTAAATTGCAAGCATATAAAAACATGATCAAAACTTTATCTCATACTGGATTGGTGCTTCTATGGAAAGAAGCCCTTTCCCAATCCTTTGCTAAGCTCCATGATATGTTGATGATATGTTGATGATCAAGATGATGAATTGTGGAGTTGACAAAATTAGCTCTCCATTGAAGAGAGTAACTTTGCATGAGGGTTTTGGATGATTTGTTGAAGGATGAAGCTTCCATTTATAGATTTTCAAGTTGGATGAGTGATCAAAAGAGATCAATGTGGGATAATGTTTTGACCAATGAGATGGAGCCACTTTCCACGTTGTGATAGGTTGAAGAATGAGCACATTTTGGTCAATGTTCCAAAGAGGGGGAGATTCAAATTTGAATTTGAGAGTTAAATGTTGAGTTTTACCATTGCAAGGGACATGTAAGAGCCATGTAAGAGCTCATAAATGCTTTGTTGGATGTACATGTCAACTTTTTTTTGAATTCAAGTTTGAGGGAATATTCCTCAAAGATGCTATGTTGATGGAAAATGATGAATTAATAAATCAATAAATTGATTTATTTGTGCAAGTGGGAAAAGGTAGAGGATGTGATGGGTGATTAGATTAGGTTAATAAGGATTAGATTAGCTTAGATAATGATTATATTTTTTTAACCCATTTGACTTAGATTTAAGGATTTAAATTAAATCAAAGGGAGATGAAAGGTAATTTCAGATTTAATTAAATAAAGGTTTGATTTGTTTAATTAAAAGGATGATGATAGGCTTAAATTAAATAAAGTTAATTATTCAATTTAAATACCTTGGTTTATTTAATTGACAAGCGAATATGATTAGTTAGATATGCATGATGTCAATTTCATGTGTCTACATTTTTCCCCTCTTTGAAGCAATGTACTTGCTGTGTTGGTTCAAAGAATAAACTTGTCGTGATAAAAATTGAAATGTTTTCTAATTTTTTTGGATGCCCTAGTGGAAAGAAGTACACTAGTACATTCCCCCCTTGAGAGATTGAGTGAAAAGATTCGATTTCAAGGTCGATCTCATGATAAAGAGGTTCAAGATGGACATATGGATGGTTGCGATGATGATGCAAATGAGATGGTTTTCAAATGCTTAGAATAACCAATATATATTATACTAAATAATTTAAATGATGATGAAATGCATGTGAGATGGATGATGCAATGATGCATATATGATTATGCAAATGTATGATTTTATGAGATGCTTAGACTAATAGATCTATATTATGATGATGAACATGTATGTGAGATGATATGTAGAATGATGATGGTTTGTGGATGTAGGATGGATGCACTAATGATGATGATTTAACTATTCATGACATGATGTTAGTATGGAAAAGAAGAAATCAGGTGATGACAAGAGGATCCAACAAGCCAACATTATGAGAGATGATGGTGAGAAACGAATGATGAGAAATGGATGATTTTCTTATCATGGATTGGGACTTTAAAAGGGCTACTTACCTTATCTTTTTGACATACACACATAGATACAATGCATCAAGGTATAAAGAACCAGGATGGTGTTGTACCTAGTGTGATGGAATTTGACTCAACAAATAGATAGGAGTATTCTTGTTCACACTTGACATATAAAAACCTTGCTAGGGCGTACCTAACAAAGCTAGTATTCACCAAGTTATATTACAAGAACGTCCAACAAGCATAGTAGACAAAAGATAATGATCGTTGCCCCATTCCTATCTCTCTAAATCCTTCATTTGGATATCATCGAGAGGTCCTTGGAATGAGCATAATCAAAAGAAAAGATAAAGTACGTAAACAAGTCAATGTTCTTCATACCTTGAGCCAAAGGGATGTGTTTTATTTTAGGATAAGAACCAAAACTATTGCCAAAAGATAATGCCCATTCTAGGAAGGATACATCCTAGGACATGTTAGTGGATGGGGGCACATCATTTCATTTATCCAAAGTTTTTTGCCAAAAGATAATGCCCATTGTAGGAAGGATACATCCTAGGACATGTTAGTGGATGGTGGCAAGTTGATAGGTTTGTTTGAAGGGATGTTGATACAAGGTCTATTGACATGTTTGAAAATGATCAAGAGTTTGATTTTGCGTTTAAAGGTTTGTTGTTTCAATTTTGATTTTGTGTTTTAAGTTTTCTTTTGCTTATTGTTGTGATTGTTTCTATTTATGTTGTCAAAGGATGAAGGTGATGATCAATTTATTATGGATGATTGATTATCGTGGGTGAAAGAAAAACGAGATGGATGCATTTTTTCAAATATTTGGATGTTTTTGACATTTTTGGAATGTTTTGAGGCTGTTTTTGGTATTTTTTGAGATTTTCCAAATGTTTTGATTTTTTGATTTTCCAATGTTTTGGGGTTTTTTGAGATTTTATTAATGTTTATGTATTTTGATGTGATTTTGGATGTTTTTTGGTTTTCTTGGTTTTTTGAATGTTTTTGGATTTTGATGTGTTTTGATTGTTTTTGGACTTTTTGCACAATTTTGATGACTTGGATATGGATATATGTGATGATATCAGTGCTATGTTTAGGATTTTGTTGAAGACCAAGCTAAGGTTGACTGATCGAATCGATTGATTGATGATGATGATAACATTGTTGAGGATACACAACAATGCAAGGATTTTATTGATTAGGATTGATGATGATAACATTATTGGGGATGAACAACAATGTAAGGATAGTGTTAAGCAATACAAGGATTGTGATGGATATCCCAAGATGATGAGGGATTGATGATGATAACATTATTGAGGATACACAACAATGCAACGATAGTGTTAAGCAACATAAGGATATTTTGAGATGATTTTTTGATTGGATTTGATTGATCATGATTGATGAAGCTTGATTTGGAACAAAAGTTGTTCAAATGATTTGATGTGACATTTGAAGGGTGCGTTAGATGCAATTGAAATTGATTGTTTGGATTGATGTTCGATTGAAGATAAAACCTGATAAGGAACATCCTCTTGTTAAAATATGCCATGGGCTAGTGATTTGGATCTTTTCTCACAAATGCTTTGACCAATTTGATTTCACATTTTCCAATGTTCAGATCACCGCATAAGTTGGAGGATATAGATCAAGATTTATTCCTGAAGCAAGATGTAAATATTTTCCCCCAATGTCTAGCAATGTATGGAATGCCATGGGTGGATGCTTGGATAGGTGTATGGAGGGATGGATATGATAAGCACGCAAAGGATGCCAAGGATTATCTTGTGATAAGATATAATGTTCAAGTAAAGAATGCTCATTTGGATAATGTTTCATGGCTCTGATAACACTGGGTAGGATAGGATCAATGAAAATGACCCATGTCAAGATGTTTACCAGCAAGCATAAAGTGTGCACCAAACTTTTTCAAGATCAAGATAACTTGGACTATGCATGTAGATGGATGAAAATGGATTGGATAAATGGTTCATGGATGAATGGATTTATTATGGATAAGATGGATAAAATGTTGGATTTATCACGGATTGGATGAGATGCTTTCAACTGAATTGGTGCACGTAGATGCTTGATTCTACACATGACACTTGTTTTCTAGGTTTTCTTCACGGTCTTGCCCAAAGTGCCACCATAGTGGTTTTCACTAGAGGATGATTTTTTCTCTTTACTATTTTCAATCCTTTTTCTGATTTTTTTGGATTTTCATATTTTTTTTATTTTTTTTATTTTTCTGAAAGATTTTAAGCTCATGTTGAATCACAAGGTATTGTTGATGAAGATTCCCCTATCATAATGTTCCATGGACATCCTTCTTGAAGAATTTTCTTTGCTAAGATACCTGTACTTGAATGCAACTTTTGAGATTCTTGATATGCTTTGTTGATACCGGAGTTGAGTTTGTCTTTATGTCCACATCACAATAGAATTCCTTCTGAATCCTTATGATAAAGGGTCATTTCCAATACATGTTCAATTTGAGAATTGGATATCATATGTGGAGGCGTGGATGGAGTGTGTTTAGGGATAAAATATGGATTGGTGGATAGCTTGGAATTTTTGATTCTCCAAATTTGGGAAGATGAGCAATGATGGGTGGATACAGAAGTGTGCGAGAAATTAGGACCAACTGCTTGATATACCTTTTATATTGCTTAAGAAACCTGAATTTTCTTTTGTGGATGTCTTTGATGGACATATTTCCCTTTTTGATTTTTCCCCATAGTTTCCTTGACTGATGAAGTTTGATAGGGATAATTTTTCTTTGGTGTCCACTTATATTTGATTTGTCCATTGTGCTTCTCAAATTCTTTTTCTTTGATGATATTCTTCTTGCTTTGATTCAAATATTTCTTTCGATGTTGGTCCCAATTCGTGGATGGGGTGATGGGTGGATGAAGATTCATGACGTGGTTGGTTGTAGTATTGGCATTAGTTTCATCATAAGGATTCTTCATGCCCCTTATGTTGACATTTGCTTGAGACATAGTTTCCCCCAGTAATTGTGGAAGTAGTACCTTTATGCTTTGATTCTGCTTGTTTTGATATGTCTCAAGCTCAGTAAACATGCTCTAACAAATGACCACTGTAGATAATGCTATCTCGATTGGATGCTCTGCTAACTCAAAAATATCCTGTTATTTCTGACCTATTTCCTTGAGTGGATAATGTTGAATATCTTTATTCATGATGTCCTCAGTCTGAATTTGGGATATATCTAATCATGATGTTGACAACTCAGTCTGATTGTAGGAATCAATAACCTACTCTTTCCATGTAATAATATTATGAGTAAAGGAATCATGTTCTGAGTAAAGATCATATATGTGTCCATCCACAGAAAGCATCTCATGGGTAGATGGAGGACTATGTATTATGTGGATATGATCATCATTTGTGACATCTTGTATAGATAAGAGAGTGTCCATTAGATCATTGTAGTATCTTGGAGATACGAATTCTTAATCCTAAATAATTTTGGAATCACCTTTGACATGCTTTGGATCAAGTTCTTGACATGGGATAGCTTCAAAGGATGGAATTATAAATATTTCTTGGATGTCATCATTAGTCATGGTAAGTGGCTCAATATCCTTTTAATTTTTTAGTGGACTTGGATCAAATGTCAAGTTGAAGATTCCTTCAATATCTGCAACCATGAGGTTGAAGGATGTCAATATGTCTTGGAAAGGACCATTGCTAGACTTTGGTTAAAGAAATTGATCATGCATTGGCAAAAATTCTTGAGATATGTCTTCTAACTTATCAGGTGATGTAGAGACATTTTCAACATGATCATTAGTTGGTGTATCATTGGATGAGGTCAAAACATCTTTACTAATGGATAGATCTTGATCATTTCTTTACACAATTGTGGTGGGAAGATTTTCAATGCTATCACTAGTGGTTGAATGTTCATCATTATCCCCAATAATTATCAGTTTTCATGTTTGTGCTTGTGTTTGTTGGGAAGTTTGAGAGATTTGGGCAGCTTCAGAGGCTTGGGAAGCCTGAGAGGCTTGTTGCATGGCTAGATATTGTTGGATGGCCTTTTGGTAGGCCTGGTGAGCTTTTAGCGCAATGTTATATTTTCTTGTTGTGTTTGGTTTTGGTGGTAGTGGTGATGGATTTGGAATTATGTTGGATGTAGTGACAAGTGCTTGAGATACACTCAGAGTGATCATGGTAGTGAGGGGTTGAGATATGATGGGTGTGATAGGGGTGGTTGGGTTGAGAAGCCCTATACCAAGGAATGATGTTGATATGGGTAATGGTGGTGAAGATGTCTCTTGGCGCAATGACTCAACTATTTTGGTAAGTGTAGCAATTTGATCTCGCCAAATTTGATCTTAATTTAGATCTTGATTCCCTTGATATAATTGATTTTTTTTTTGTTCAAGCATATTTGGGATGCATACTTGTGGTTTTTAAATGGGATCATGGAAAATTTGATTTTGGACAATGTTCTAATTTGGGATGATGTTCAGATTTGGTATTATAGGTTGAAATTGAACATTTTCTTGATTTAGGTAACTTTTATTTTTCGTGGTGTCACCTTGTCTTGGAGTCGTTAACATCTTGTTTGGACTTTGAGCAACATTTGTGTGATTCACAAACATATCTATCCCAAATTTTTCCAAGTTTGGATTCAAAATTTTCATGTTTGGTAAAGTTGTACTTGGTACATTCACATTTGGCATGTAGGGATTTGGTGGGATAATGTTAATTTGTGGAAGACTCATGCATTGAGTGTTCAGTTGATAGATTTGTAGTTTTGGATTTAGATCTACCATTGGAAAAGGTGTTCCAAACTCTATAATGGGAATACTCACATTCATTATACCATCAAGGTTTGTAGGAGATAATGATCCCATGTATGGATTGTATAAATGTGAGTTTCGAAAATCAATTGGCATTGTGAGGCTTTGAGAGTTTGGTTGGTTTAGACTGCTCATGATGTATGGATCAAATTTATTTTCCATGTTTTTCTTGTGTTTTGACCTTGTTGACCTCTAAGGTGTTTTAGGACAATGATGAGATGAATGATGAAAGGGGTGAATGATATGGGTGTTGAATTTTTAGGAACTTTAGATCAATGCTAGACTTAGGGCTTGATTTTGATTGTTTGATTTGGATAATGAACTTGTAAACCCTAAGATGTTAGATGTTATCATAGGATGAACTTGTTCAAAGGGGTGCTATAAATAAAGAAGGTCATATCTTGATTGTGTGTTTATATGTTGACGATCTAATCTTCACTATAAATTTGTCTGTAGACATATTTAAATTGGAAATGGAGAAAGAATTTGAGATGACAGATTTGGGTTTAATGAAGTATTTTTCGGCCATTGAAGTTGTTCAATTAGATAAAGAAATTTTCATTAGTCAATCCAAATATGCAAAGGATGTGTTGAAAAGGTTTAGGATGTTGAATTGTAATCCAACATCTACACCAATTGCTACAAGCACTAAAGTTAGCAAAGAAGACAAAGGGTCTAATGTTGATTCTACATTCTTTAAAAGATTAGTTGGAAGTTTGATGTATCTCACAGCTACAAGGCCAGACATCATGTATGGTGTTAGTCTAATCTCAAGATTCATGGAGTCACCAAAAGACATACATTGACAAGTTGGAAAAAAGATATTAAGATATGTGGTAGGAACAACAGAATATGAAATCTTGTTTTCCAAAACTAATGATTTTTGTTAGATTGGTTATACTGAAAGGGGGAGTGTTGAAACAGTATAATTTCTAGCACATCTCCATTGCCACTTCCACATATAGAGGCAGTTGAAACTGAACTGAGTTTTTTTTTCATTTGCTGTCAAGTTGTTAAATCTGTTTGCTAGAGTTTAGTTAGTCTATCCTCCACTTGTTATCCACGTCTCTAACTGTTTCGCATGTTGCCTATTAACATATTATAGTTGTTTCCACATCTCCTACTCTCTTCTCCACGTTTCCTGTTCTGTTATGTTGTACTTTCCTATTTTACTTTTGTCTCCTCATTTGAGTTGAGACTCGTAGGTTTGAAGTCCTCTATAAATAGAGAGACATTGTAAACGTATTGCAATGAATAAAAATTGTGTGATTATTTGCTGTAGCGTTCGCATCATATTTTCTGTATTTTTCTTCTCTCTGCTTTCAAATTTGATAGAGAACTCAAAATGCCACATATATATTAAGAGCATAACCAATACATATTTATAGAGAAAATACATCCAACTACTTTCTTAAATAACAGGTCACTAATTCAACATGTGGCTGTAGTTAGTCGACAGCATGTTGAATTCTATTGATAGCAAACTATAAGATGGACAACTAACTGAAATCAAAGGGACAGATCATACAGTTAGTTTAAGACTCCTATTCAAACTCCTCTTACGTGCATAATTGCATTATTGACTTATTCTTTGACGGTGGAGCATTAATTCCAACAAATTCTACAGAATAATCCACGAAACTGAACTCTGCAATGCCTGACAACATCGAAATGCTCTATTGCCTCCACTGCAGGAGTGCCATCAAATGAATGCACCTTCCATTCTTGCTCTAACTCTTAACTACCAAACCACAAAACAGTGTAGATCAGAATAGCATAACAGAAACGCAAAACTAATAACCAACTGTAAGAAACATCATGCATATCAAAGATGTCAAAGGGTTGAAGCATAATCTTCTAAGTCAGATCAAGTTTCTATTTTGAGGTGATCGGGTGCCGGAAGCAACAGTTAGATCATCTCTTTCTCAACTGCTCCTTGTGTGATCAGGCACCAATAGCAACAGCATATCTTGCTCAACAGCCATTACTCATTTATAATCTTCCAGTTTTTTCCAAGTGGCAAACCAATGGTCACAAAAAATAGCCATTTTACTTCGTTTGATCCCCTATTTCATGATGTTATCATGATGAAGACAATGCAGTTTAATGGAACTTATTGCAAAGATGAAAGTATGCTATTCTTTCTTTCTGTTAGGCTAAGAGGAGCTAGCTGATGCAAGGATTGACTATTCCTACAGTAGTATTTAAGATAGTATTACTTGTATTAATGTTAATATAAATTTCAGACAAGTAGATTATTATTCTTCTATATTCAGAAAATTAATATAAAATCCCCATAACCTTATGAAGGAAAATAATACAGGAGAGGAGCATCAAGTGGTTCCAATGAGATAAGAAGGAAAGACAAACAGATTAAACTGAGGACGTAAAAATATTGTTTTGCTGTTGAAACTAGAAAAATTGTTTCATCTCATATCGAGATACTAAAAAACTGAAACAACTTTGATACAATAACTTAAGATGCTTATAATAGTTGAAATATATGATAAGAGTAAAACAACTAAGTTACTAACAACAATTAACCTAAATTTTGAACAGCATATTTCTTGGAGATACTCAAGGATTCATTATGCACATTAAATTTATTTGTTGAAAAGATTATTTTCAAACCAATATCATATTGTTGTATACGTCCACTAGTTTGTGGAATATAATACATTAAAGAAATTTGTACACCACATGAATATTCAAGGGATGATACCTTATTGTTTTATATGCCCACCAGGTTGTACAATATCAAACATTAATGACATTGGTAAAATCCTATGAATGCGTTTCACTATCAAAGTGGTTAGCCAAAATCGAATAGTTTCTTTGCATCAAAGAGGCATTTATGCATTTTGTATGTATGAGAGATCCTTCGGAGGTACAAAAATTATTCTCTTGTAGGAAAGCATACATGTTCTGTTGGTTACAAGAGGAAGTATGTATACCAGATAGTGTCAGAGGATATGATAGTGGGCAGAGGCAAAGAAATTAAGCGGAAAAAATAAAATATTCGTGCTGCTGTACAATAAAGCTAACCCAATGGTCATCAAGGCACTAACAAGTACATTCATGCAGATCTCTGGCAATACTGCAACATGTTTTAAATTCAACTTAATAAACATAAGAATATCACGAGACAAACTATCCTCAACTTTTAATGTGTCGCCATCTTGATTATGGGACTGTCATCAAGGTCCTTGAATAAAGAGACATCAAACTATTTATACCAAAGAGGCTACTGAAAATTTTCCCAGAACAAGCAATAAAAATTATAATATGATTAAGGGTTAAATACCCCATTGCAACAGATGACATATTAATACGATAAACTAATCTCTTTCTTAATATATTATCTGATCACCCACATAATGAAAGTGAGATGATACGATAAACTATTTTCCATCCTAATCTATTATCTGATCATTAACAGGCCATCACATGGTACTATATTAAGTAGTTGTCATTTTGATGCAGGTCAGGGTTTGTGCTTTTCCTGTTAGCCAATTGGGGTTGCAAGGCATTGGAATCAGCCCAGATTGCAATCCAGAGAATAGGGCATCAGCGAGGCAGGTATAGTGAAATTATAATTTTCTGAAAATATCTTTTGTTTTAGAAGTCATTCGAAAAATCTACAAAGAAATTTCTATAACAAGTTTTAGTCTCTCTATACAGCTCTGACAATCTCTGGCTATTGCAGCTTTTTAATAGGGCATTAGAGCCAGCTGATGATGATATTCTAGATCAGCTTTTTGATTTGGTATACAGGGATGCAAATGTCTGGACGGAGAGAAATCCAATTGATGATATTGGGAAACCTAATATGACAGATGGAAATCGTCAATTTTGACAGATGGAAATCCATGGAAAGAAGGAATGGAGGAAAAAGAAAGGAATTTATCGCATCTAAAATCGTCTTTCAGTTTTTGTGACTTTCATGCTGCTGAGAGATTGTTTTGAATCTTGATTCCCTTGCTTGATTTGCTTGAGGTCAATTGTCATTACTTTTGATATCCTTCGGTATTGAAGGTAGCACATGAAGTCATACATTCAGAAGATGTTCAAAAGATAGCATGATCAAGTATACGAGAATGTAAATTATTGAAGTAAAAAAAAAATCAAATCTGATTTGTTCAGTCAGCACACTATACGTGGTGCAGAAGTTCCATGTTGACAAACAATTTTTTAAACTCAACATGTTCATAAAAAAATGAGTTAAGCGTATGTAGCAGAAATTGTGTAATTACTTTCAAGATACTATTATAAAATTCAGTATATTATAATGAATTTTATTTTTTAACTCAAGAAGGGAAATATAGCTTCCATGATCATGCAACGTATGGGGACCATAAGACCATAACATGAGGTTTCATTTGTTGTCAGACTGAAGGTAAAGAAAATGGGCTGTTATTGATTTGGCTAGAGCAAAGTAAATTTTATTCCCAGTTTACCCACTTAAATCTAGCTGGGATGTGACTGCATGACACTACCGAAGCGGAATAACGTTAGAATGTGTTCTTAACTAAAAACGTGTCATTGAAGAATCTTTCCAGTTTAAAATCTTTTTAGGACAGTCTGAATCAAAGTCTTTATTGGACATTTATGTGGTCTATTTCACACTTGATTTGTGATATATTGAAACTTTGATTTAGATCCACAAGATGCAAGGAGTATACGAAGGACAACGTGATAATTTGTTCCTGAAAGCTTGCTGCTGCCTTATGATGCGTCTCTCCACATTCCTCTCAGAGAGGGCCAGCGTGCAGGAAGAGAGGAAGACAATATTTTGTTTGATTCTACTCCTTATGGTTAGAGAACAAGAGAAGCTCAGCAAGAAGTGCACTTGGTTGAAAGTAGGAAGTTCATTTGTGTAGGGGCAAGAAGTTTGTTTTCAAGATAAAACAAGACAGAAGCATCTAATGACGGAAGATTGAGGAAGTAGTGATAATGAGTACAAGTTCTCATGATGGTCATAAGGGGGGGAACAAGAAGGAAAAAAATGCACCTATTGTGGCAAGCGTCGAAATTCTGAAGATGGCTAATATGAAAAGATGAGGGATTTTAAGGAAGAGGTCAAAAAACTCTAGAATCACCATGGGAAGCACATAGAAAAGAGTAAGATTAATGTAACTGTATCTCATACCTATCATGTTTTTCATGCTTAGACATGCAATTTGAGTTTATTTTGGATTGTGGTTGCACTTATCACGTTGACGTGCCTTAATCGCTTAGAACAAATGATGAGAATGTATCTATAGTGGATTATTCTTCCTATTGGTAGTTGTGACATTGTGTTGGAGTATGGCACAATCAAGGATTTTAACCATGTTCACAATTCATCGTCAACAATTCACCACCATGACAAATTCATCACCACCAACAATTCATCGTCATGAATAATTCATCACATTAACATTTTTTAATATATAATTCAAAGACATTGAGATTTTTTTGCAAAATAATAATTTCCACCACATTAATAATAGAGATGACTGACATTGTTGTATAATTGGTTTACTAGAATAAAATAAAATATATTGAAAAATGTTTTCAGTTTTATTATCATAAATCAAAATTTCTAATTGTATATGCCATGAATTGCTGGTGATGAATTTTCTGTGAGATGAATTTGTCTTGGCGGTGAATTTTCCTACAAGCGTTTATGAGATAGGTGAACAATGAAATGAGTTATGAGTTTCAACCAAATAGATTCATTTTGACGAGCATAAACAACAAATTTCCTACAATTACGAATGGTTTGTTTGACGAGAATGCTAAGGTTGACTTAGTTAAGGATTAAGGCCTGAATGCATCTTTGGCCAAGGCATGTGAAGAGAGCCAATTGTGGCATTAGGGCCCGAATGCATCATTAGGAAGAGGATTAGGGCCTGAATGCACCATTAGGAAGAGGATGAACATGATGGATCATAGAGGGTGGTTCAAAATATTGGCGCAAAAATGCTATACTTAGTTGCTACCAATTTAATTGAGTAATTTGATAAATTTTTTTAAGTTCGACTATGTTTGAATTTGAGTTTAATTAAGAATTACTTTTAACTACATTTCATAAAGTTGATTAATTTGAGCAATTTGGAAAAGTGTGACATTTATCTAAGGCCAATCAAGCTTGAAAAATTTGTCTATTTGACCATTTGACTAAATTGTTGTAATTTAATTAAACTTGACCAAAGAGAAGTTTAAGATTGACCAAATTTAACCAAAATGTGCTTCATTTGACAATATTTTGACCAATTTGACCCTCTCTACCTCACTCTCCCTCTATCCATTCTTAATGCCACCCCCTCTCTCTTAGACACACTGCCTTTATAGCCTTCTCTATCTTTGAGTTCTCTCCCTCAACCCCATTCATGGTCTTTCCATCCCCACTTTCCCTTACTAAACTCTTTCACCTACTTTCCCTCTCCCATCCTATCCCTTGCTTCCTCCCTTTCTAACTACTTATCCCCCTCCCTCATTCCCTAAACTCTATTAATCCTAAACCTTAAATCCCATTCACTTTCTTTTCCCCCACCTCGTCTACCCGTTGCTCCCTACTTAACTCCATATACTCTTCCTCCTCCCTCTACAACATCTCTTCCTCTCTAACCCCATTCTTCTTCTCCCTTTCCCATTGTCTTGCCTCCCTCCTTAACCCCACTCACTCGCTTTCCCTCACCCTTTATTCATCATCATTTCTAATAACCTCTCTACCTCCCTCCTTGAAGCTTGCTAACTTGACTCTTTTCCTTTACATCTCCCTTTGATGTAGGGGCATCATGAAAAATTTGCATTGTGTCTAGGAAGTTAAGAATTTGTGGTAAATTGTATTTTATGTATTTGGTTGAGAGTTTGTGATGAGGGAAAGTTCATGCATTTCACCATATTATGTAATTAGGTGTTTTAGTTTCAAGAGTAGTTTTGTTTACAATTGATTGGTCTAGTATTAGATTTGAGGTGATTTGAACTAGTCTAAGTTTGTGTTTTACGGAAAGGATGTCAATGGGTTAACAATAGTGTTTGGAGGGAGATATGAAGTGGGAATAGAGAATTAAAAAACATAATTAGATGGTGAAGAATGATATGGCATCCATGTGCAATAAAATGGCACCCTTAACTATTAAACGAGACTAACACATGTTTGGTGAAGACTGTTGAATAGAGGCATGGGCATCCATCATATTAAATGAGATAAACCCATGTTTAAGTTTTACTTTAGTCATTGCTAACACTATTTTTTCTTTGCTCAATAGTTTATGGTGAGAAGTTTGTGGGAGATAAGAAGACAATAGCATTTGTATCCTATGTTTCATTATGAAAATAGAAGAATTAAGGTAGATGAGGGGAGATGTAGGCACTGGTTTTGTTTGTTCTTGTTCTTGTTTGAGTATGGTTTGGTGTGACTTTAGGAGGGGCTTATATATATTAACTAGTAGTGACTAGGGGATGATTAGTTGGAAGGATCTTGCTACCTTTACTCAATTCTCCTCTAGATGTTGGGTGGTCTAATGACCTTGTATAATCAATAGTGAATTTTTCCTAGATTTAGTAGAGAGTGCCTTGGAAGACAAGCATGCAAAAATGGTGGCAACCATGATTCTGAAGAAATGGGTGAATTGTAGATGGAGATTAGTAGGCATGTATCCCAATAAATTGAGTGAGTGGGCATGAGAATAAAAGAGAATGCAATAAGATCCTCAACAAAGAGAAATGGGGAATGAGAATGGAAGACATAAGTGCTACAAGAACTACTGGAACCTAATAAAAGTTTACTAACATAGAGGGAGTTCTACCTAAAGAAGGTACAAAGGTGTCCATAAAATACATCAAAGAGAAAAAAAGGTATATAATTGAAGTATTCAAACCCTAGTAAAGGAGGTTGGACAAAGGAAGGAGTAAGGATGGAGAAGAAGGTCAAAGGGGAGAAAACAAGATATGATTTCATAGTGAAAAGTTGAGAACAATTAAAGGAAATGGACTTGGATAGAGGTTTAGTTAGTGTATACCATGTAGGTGAGACTAAGGAAAAAAAGAAGGAAAGAACATATTAACCATGATAAATTATGAGTGTCTAGGGAAGGATGAGACAATCTTGATGAACTTTGAAGAGCATGAAACTAGCACTTCATCTCATTTGTTCAAATAAGGATTCATGTATTATTTCACACCGAAGGAGTTTGATATAGGGGCACAATAGGTTGGATAAGGAACATTATGTAGAAGGATAACTTGAACACATGAGAGTAGATCATGTTACAAGGAAGGAGTTATGCACAAGAACAAGAGATGAAACCCACACATGAGAAATAAATGAAAAGTAGAGGAGAAGAGGTACAAGGGAAAACATGATTGTACAAAACCACATAAAATGAGGACATGACTAATGCCTCAAGAAGATAGTTATATCTAAAATTTGTAATGATTATCTAAAACACACTAGGTGAAGTTAAGCATATTTTTTACAAATTTCATAGTACAAGTTTGTAGGTGCACTTGGATGATCCAAAATTATGGGTCCTTGTATGTGTACACCATAACCTAATAACCCTAGTTCTCAACCATATTCAAATAAAAATAGTGAAAACTAACTTCAAATGCACCCATGAAAAGAGTGACATAATCAATTATAAGTTGAAGATCAATGTACTTTCAAAAATAGCTCTTCTTTTGTCAAAATATGTCTTCTTTTGTCGAAATAAGTCTTCTTTTGTTGAAATAAGTCTTTTTTGTTGAAATAAGTCCTCTTTTGTTGAAATAAGTCCTCTTTTGTCCAAATAAGTTTTCTTTTGTCAAAATAAGTGTTCTTTTTTCCAAATAAGTCTTCCTTTGTATTTTCCTAAATTTCCTTGAATTGAAAAAAATAAAAAATTATATGGATGCTTTTCGGCCTTACATATTTCGGCTGACCAAGTCTTGCCCGAGCATGTTCCAGTTGGAAGGGTTTTGATTGAAAACCTCTCGACTAGAACATGCTCAACCAAAAATGGCCCAACAAAAATTATCTAGTTGGCATCCTACTTGGTAACCAACTCAACTTTTTCTAGAGTTTTATGAAACTTTCAACTTCAACTGAGTATTTCTTTAGTGAGAATGATTTAAAAAAAATAAAAATAACCTTTTTTAGAACTTGGAGTGGTGAATACAAATATGTAATTTTTTTAAAAAAATTGAGTAGTTTTAATATATATATTTTTAAATAATGCAAGTCGACTTCTATATTTAAGAAAGATAATTTAAAAAAATAGTAAAACATGTTAAAAAAATGAAAAATATATGGTGTATTAGATGAGATAATCCTCTTCAAAATGATATACATTTTTTTGAAAATGATTAAAAAAGTAGACAATAGTTGACATCAAATGAAAACTATCAAGTTTTGGTAAGTTTGAGTTTAAAATGTTATTATGAGAAAAATATACATTAAAACTTGATTTTTTTTTTTCATGCATTAGATATTGAAGTTACCTATTTGAAGAAAAAAAGAAGGTAAAAATGAAGTCTTTTTCAATTTGTTTCTTGATGTTAACTAAACATCACTTCTTTTAAAAAAATTCAGCATTCCAATATCTATTCTTAAATTGATAAAAAAAATGATGAAAACAAATTTTGAAAAATCTGAAAAATTATAGGAATAAACTTCATCAAGAGTTCTACATTTCATTAGTTTACATCATTTTGAAATTCAAAATATAAAGACCACTTTTATGTGGTCAAAGTTCAAAAGTTTTTTTGCTATTGGTTGATTCCTTTATAAAGTGTTACACATGTTTGTTCTTTTACCCCTCTCTATGTCTGAGCCAAAATCTATACATAGGTAATAGATGATACAATCTTGTATTCTATCTTATTCCTTTTATATGCTAGCATATTCTACATCCTTGAACTACATTCTTTGTTAGGATTAAGGTGCCATCCACCTTGTAAATGCTATGTCATATATCATGGTTCCAACATCCTTGGAAAGTGTCTATAAGCACTCAAGGTGTATTGGGGAAATATTTTGTAATATTAATTCTCACCATTGTTTGTAATATACTCATAAGGGGTGATGGGTCCACTAGCAATGGTAAAGGTGGGTTGTGGACATAAATATTTCATATTGTTTTTCCCACATGTGGATGCCTAGAATGGGATAATAAAAGATAAAGGAAATGATAAATAAGTGACTATTGGGATTCTCCAAGTGGATGCTCAGATAGAGGTGACAGATGTCACTTGGTTTTCCATCATTTATTAAATTTAATGTAATGCTTATATTCTCAAGTTTGGGCATCCAAGTTGGAGGGAAAGTATTGGTGCCAAAACTAGTGTCTTTTCACATTTTGTGGAGGTAATCCAAGGGTTGGGTACACTTGGAATGAAGGTTCATCATTGGTTGCCTCGTTTGGTGCATTTGATGCCTTCACAAGTCTCTAAATTCAACGTCTTGGATGTAGAATTAGAGAGGAGCAATTGAATGTAGTGTTACTTTGGAGGAACAATGATAGGTGGAGAAATAAGGAGGTTCTTCACAAGTACAAAGGTGCTACCATGGTGGAGGAAAAGAGGAGAATGGAAGTGGTTGTATTGTAATCTCATTTATTTGATGATAATGCATACTTGACCTCTCTTCTTGGTGGATTTTTTTCCTGCAAGGGTTTCTCCACATAAATCTTGTGTTATGTAGTGATCTTGTGTTGTTGATTTGTGCCTCATTGCTACTATCTTATGTTGATGATGTTTTTTATTTATTACTCTTATAAGTTCACATCAGGTAGTGTTTATAAGCATGATATGTTAGTTATTTTTGACATCATCGATGATGTGGAAAAATTAGAGCTTATCAAGATCAAAATAAACCACTAGAATTTCTCCACCAAAATCACTATAATTGATGTAATTATGAGGGCCAAAAGATGTAAATAACAGTAAAAAATTGAGCCTAACTATTATAACAAATTTGAGGGGAGTTTTAAGAGCTTAAAGAGGTGTGTACCTTGCTGCAAGAAGCTTATTTTTATGACACACAGGACTCATTCGCCTTTAGTGGCAAATGGGTCCCTGTTAGGGTTTCTGAAACTAAGATCTGGGTTATTTTCCTTGATGTGTGCACTCTCAAATTCATGGTTGTTAACTCATAAAAACCTATAATGTTGTAGCTTTAATTATTTGTTCTTGCACTTTGTAGGTCAATCTTGCAACTTGACAACTTTGACAATTTTGCTCCAAATTTCTTCTCCACTTAATCTCCAACCTATAAATATGCAAACACACATTCAAGGGAAGAAAAAATTGTTGATTGCTAGTGAATAGGGGTTTTCCTAAGTCAAATCCCTTGTAGGTAATTAAACCAAATGATGAGATGATGAAATTGAAGCATGAAACATGAAATAATTGTTGATACCTTGGATGTTGTCTTGTAATGCAAATTTGTAAACTAACATGTAGTGGCCATGAAGAATGTATATCTTGATCCTTGAATAAGATGTAAAGAATTCTTGCAAGTAGATCCTCAATGCTACATCAACTTTCTTAGTTCAACAATGTGCATGAATGCACTAAACCTTAGACATGATGGAATGATCTTGAATTGTTGCAATAAACTTTTGATAATTTTCCTTGAAATTCCTTTGAAAATGCTCTTGAAGTGCTCTATAATGCTCTTTTGAAATTGATATAATGTCTCATAAACTTGCTAGGTGAAACTATGTGAATTAATCCCTTATTTATACTAAATCAAGAGATTAACCCCAAAATTCAAACAATTCAAGCCAACACCAGATCTAGAGATAAACATTATTAAATTCCTACCACAATGAAATTCAAAAAGGGGGTCCTCATTAAGGGAGGAATGATTTGCTACCGAGGGCAAATGGGTCCTCGCATTGTTTTCCAAGACCTAACCTTTGAGGAATGAAAGAACATTAAAAACCCATTTGAAATATGCTAATAAAGGGGGGTCCTATATAAGTGGTGAGTGAGTCCTAGCACCAATTTCTAGGACCTTTATTTTTCCCAATTAAATGTTATGAAATTTGAATTATGGGTGTCGAGATAGATCTTTGGGAGGTGTCACAAATAAGGCTTAAATTTAAATTAAAGGGGCTAATTAACTCTAATTAACCAAAATTAATTAAGAGGACCCTAGCTAATTGTGAAAGTGTGTTACAACACTTTTACAAAACCATAAATAGGATACAGATTAGGTACATTTAATTAAAAGGGGGTTTATTAGGTTTAATTAATTAAATAAACCTTAGAAAAGTGTGAAAGTGTGTTACACCACTTTTGCAAAGGACAATTTAAAGTATGT
>VDFB02029423.1:0-10543 GCA_007258455.2 Sequoia sempervirens | reverse complement strand
TCAATCCCTCCATGTCGGCTTTAATAAAATAGAAAATATCTTACAACTATCGACTCAAATTATGAATAAATTTTAATGTACATCCACAAGAGTTGGCCACAGCATAGCTAGGACCCAAAAAAAAATATTTTAACACAAGGATACTTCAAATAATTCTGCCTTAAGCATCTGCAACATCTAACACTCATTTAGTCAGCCTTCATACACTAATGAACAGAAAATCAAATGACCGGATCTCCCAACTCGTACACCAGTTGATGTGATAGCACAAAACTTGGGAGTAAGACATTTCATATACCCAAAGATCTTCCCTGAGATCCACAACCAAAACTGATAACTTGATAATGCAAACCACTTGACAGATTCAACCTTCTATCGAATACCTTGTTCTTCATTCTTCCTTCTGGTATAGTCAAATACTATAGTGTGGACCAAATCAATGACTTTAGTTGCCATCAATGACAACACTACAATCCATACACCAACAAATATCCATGTGAATATGTTCTTTATATTTGACATATCTAGATCTGGATTATATCGATAATAAGATTTGTACTTCCTTTGGTATACATGACTTATAGAATAACTTAGTATGGAGAAACACATACATTTTTTTAATTATTCAATGTTAAGCATTCTTAGAAGGAAAACTTCCCATGCCCATTGAAGTAATCTCACTCCTTTTCCTTGCTTCAAAAACTAAATCTATGATCCATTTTACTGCCATCCCATTTCATTACTCATAATACCAATTTAAAATATTACAACCCCTAGATCTCAACCTAAATGAACACATTATAGTTTTTTCAAATCTAAAAGAGATAAGATTAAGTTTACACACTATTTCTTTCATATAAAAAGAATCTTTCTTTCCAAAAACTTTGGTTTACTACAAATCCATGGGGTTTCTTCTCCCCATTACAATAGGGTACAAATTCCTTACTCAAACTCTTCATACCAAAAATGATACGAGAAATGAAATGAATGCCTAGCTAAATAATATGAGCTTGCTTAAATAATTCTTTCTCTTTATCATTTCTTTTTTTTTTGTTTCAATTAAATAATAATCCTTTCATTATTACCTTAATACTTAGAAATGAAATGAACATGTTAACTTGATTAAAGGCTTTCAATTTCCATTTTTTCTTTTTCTTTTTTAGAAATAAATGCTAGCTTTCAATATTTCATTCAATTTTAAAGGATACTATAATAACTCATAAAAGAATAAGGATTTCTCTCCACCCTACCATAATGGCATCATGAAGCCTCATGGGCTCTAGCCATTTGCCTGAGCAAGTAATTATTTTATCTCCATGGTGATAAATGGAGCCTTTTCTCATTTTTACAAAGGGATAAAACTAACATAGCACAAATTTCATGCATCTAGGTTTTCTACTTTCTACTTTCAACCATGATCCATATACTATGTCACCTTCTTACAAATGATGAACAATGTGGCTCGCACTCACAAAAGGATACGAATATCACAGTGAAACTTTCCTGGGAATTGGACATTCTGATAGGTGACTAATATCTTTCTGTGGACGTTCATTTACTTGTCAAACCAGGGGACGTAGACTTTAAATGGCGCAGCAAAATATATGCACTAGGAATTTTTTTTGGTCAAATCTTAGCAAAAATACATACCGGAAAGAAATTCCATCTAAGCTGTATGCAATGGTAATGCACTCTTTTTAACCCAACTTATGCTTGGATTAAAACAAAACCGTAATCAGCTAATGGCTGAAGCACAAACCATAAACCGCCTTTATGCTACGTGAACAACTACGTGGATGGACTCTCTATGCTGCGTGAGCAAGGTAAGATCGAAGTTTGTGTAAAAACTTCAAAAAGATGAGAAAGCTAACCGGATATCGCCAGTAGTTAACATCTAACTATTGAACTATGTAGATACTGCTACTGCGGGCCCTCCCCTTAGCAAGCACATCTACCGACATAATGATGTCGAACTCGTAACTTCATCAATCTTATTCATGAAAACAAAGATGAAATACATTGTCTTGTTGGTAAGAAAGTCCAACAACAAACTCTGCTTCTGGTGAAACAGATTCTGTCTTTCCTTATCATATTGATTCTTACATGATCTCTGCTACTCTGTTTCTATCTTACCTAAAAAATCATCTATTACTCATTCTATTCCTCTTCTATCACTCACTCGCGCAGGAGGAGTATCTTATTTTTTAAATTAAAAGAACAACTAACTAACTTCATCAAAGAAAGACGTGGAAGTAAAGTATATCCCTAAATCAAGGAACAAACTTCATAAATGAATTTATGTGTTCAACCCGATTCAGAGAGAATCTAGTGCTCCACTCTCTCCAGATTGACTTTCCATTAAAAAATCTTTCCAAATCAGTTCAAAGAAAGTCTTTGGCTGAGCTTCCTCAAAGTCGCGGCAGAAATGGGCTTATCATAGGCCGAAGCGTTCTACGCTTGACTCGATCATTCTTCAACAACCTGCGAAACAAAAGGTAACAGACACGCAAGAAGAGGCATATGGTACATATACGATATCTATTCATTAATCACACATTTCAAATCTACTTCACCATTCAAAAACTGTATACGATATACCAGCCATTTTCGGGAGTCAACAAGGCAATAAATGCAATCAAGTCAACACAATAGGCTGCAGGAATATAAAAGTGTCTTGCTACAGGATATCCCCATAAAAGGTTTCATCAAAGTTTAAACAGCCATGAAATAGCAAAAATGAAATCATTTAAAAATTTTATCATAACATCAAATTATGAGCATATTTAGCTCATCACGCCTCTACTTAGCCTAAATGCCGGTCCCGAAGATAACTTTCCTGGTGGTTTCTCTGAAGTCAGTAGTGGCTGCATGACTCTAGAATGGATGTTCAAACTTGTAATAGAATCCTCTGAAATCCCGGCACCTTTCATATCTGCGGTCTTCTAATTCACTGTTAAGATTTGTAGCCTGATGAGAATACAAGGGCCACATTAGCACAGTAGGTCTGAATGTCAGTGGCAGCCACAATTCAAATCTTGTTTGGAGTCCCAATTGAATATATCTGCTGGTTCGTTTGAGTGCAGCTGTAAAGTTGAGGGGACCATGTGGTTCTGACTTTCTTAACCCAACAATCAATTTTTCCCATCTTTTCTCAGTTCTGGTATATGCTAATCTCCAAAATGAATATTGATGTGCCTGGAATTCATCATATACTTGCTTTCTGATGTCAAATATTTTTGCTCTGGCTGAAACATTATTAATACCATATGTCAATGCAAACCAATCTTTCAGCATTGCATGTGGGTTTGAACTTTGAGAGCGTAATGGGACAGGCTCTGTTTTCTCAATTTCCTCATACGTTTCCCACTGTCTGTCATAATTCACCTCATTTGCTGCCCATGACATGAATGCTCTCAAATGAATATCACCAATGTATGGAAGAGGATTCCATTCTGTTTCAAGTGGTATTAAAAAGTCATGCAAATAGAATTCACACAGAGAATTCCTTAACCAGTTAGGGGCTGCTTGATATGCTTCATAAAATTCTTTGGCAGAATGAATTATGGGGTCTTGGTTTCTGGAAATTCTCATCAATTGAAACCATAAAAACTATTCTTTGAGGCACAAAGCATAAACACTGGGTGGTGGTCTACATTCCATAATTTGACCGGTTACCTTTAGCATTTCATCCATTTTTTTTTTTTTTTCAGCAATTTCCTGTTTCTGATTTTCAATTTTCTTTTTCAATTTCTTCTTTTCTATTTGCCACAGACTTTGTTGCATATCAGTCTGGGCAATGTGTCGAAAAGTCACAGTTTGCAGTGTAACTGTTTCCCAATTATTTTTAACAAATTCCAGAAATTCAATTAAAAAGGTCCTCCTATACACAACAATGGCTTTACACATTGCAGGATGAAATATAACTTCATTAGGCACATTTAGTTGTTCAACCTGTTCTTGTTCTTGCTGCAGGATAAATTCTTCTTGTTGCTGCGGTGAAGAAGTCTGAGCTTCCTCCAAGAATTGCATAGCAGCATTAACCAGATCATCAAGACTTGGCAACTCATGCCCATTATGCCCTGCTTCTTTTGTCTCTACTTGTTCCTCTTCAGGAACGATCGAACTCTGAGCAGCATTCTCAGATTCAACAGATCTTTCTGAAATTACAATCACCTCAGGTTGCGGTGAAACAGGGGAGGCCCTAAATTATTTCCTTGTGAAAACCCTTCTTGGTATTGATGTGGCTGCAGGGGGTGTTCCGGTAGCTTTTCTTTTTCTTGTTTGTTCAGGGGGATCTGCCCTACCAGAGGATGATGGTGAACTGGTAATATCAACAACTGTTGCTGTAGGAGAATCTGCTGCAGGGGAAGGTGCTACAGGAGAGGAGCATTGTCTTTTCTGAGAACGAGGGTCAGATTCTGGGGACCCTTCTGCCTTTGATTTTCCTTTCTCCCTCCTAGCGGCAGACCTAGTTTGTACCCTAGCAGAGGATTTAGCTATGACAGCTACAGGATCGGGTGCTACAGGAGTAGATGACCCTTGCTCTGTTCCACTAGTAGATGTAATTTCTTTCTTCTTTCTTTGAGGTCGTGGGGTAATTACCCTAGGGGGTTGTGGAGGTTGTAAACTCTTTTGGGCAACAAATTGTTGCCAGGAGAGAGGTGAAACGTCTCTCAAAGAGCTCTCAATAAGCAATTTAATAAGGTCATGATGAGTGACAGAGTTATCTTTCCCCTGTTGAGTTCCATGGGCACTTTGCTCTAAAAACTTTAACAAGAAATTCAGAACATTCACAACCAACCCATGCCTTATATGGCTTAATAATTTAAAATGATGCGAATGCAGATAAGAAAAATGGCCTTCACAGATTAAATACCTCATTATATAAGTGGCATACTCTGAATATGGAAGAGGTAGTGACACTCGCTTGCATCCTTGCTTGGAGATGTCCAGAGGTCCATCAGCAGGCATCGAAAATTCAACCCTTGCAGCTGCAGCATCTGAAGAAAAGTTTTCTCCAACAGCTGGGAACCCGGTTACCTCAACAATTCTGTCTTCGGTTGCAACAACTGTTAGACCCCATACGGTGGCTTCCCCTTCAGAAAGTGTTCTCAAAAATTTTGTCGCAGCCTCCTCATCAAAATCATTTAAACTCAGAAAATAATTTAACCATCCACAGAGGCTAAATGCTTGGACTATCTGCGGGTTTTGCAACAACAATTCATGAGCTACAGGCTCATGTCGTACCAACTGACCACCCATGTTTGTAGTTTTTCTAGCTAAACTCAATTTCTTGCTGAAGATTCAAATTCTTTATTTCCTTTTCTGCTCTGGTTTTTCTCTATCAAGCCGCCACATTTCTTTCTTTTTTCCAAAAATAAACTTTTTTAAACAAGTAGTCTTAATCGTAGTTTGCAAGAAAAAGATACATTAAAGAAGGTCATGCAATCACGTTTAGAAAGTACCAGAAATATATTAAAATAAGATTATTTTCCAGTTATGGCAGCGGCGAAAAGACAGGTTTCAAACAATGGATTACCCCACCCCCTACTTGAAAGATGACATGTGTCCTCACATGTACTAAAAAATAGGTAGAGATTCAGGTGATAATGACCGGTACATGCATAGCAGTAATTGAATGGAATGAAATAAATCAAATATGCGATAAGAAAAGATATGGCGTACCTTTAGTAATTGCACGTACGTGTGAAGAAAGATGACGGCGCTGCATGAATTGACAAGTTGGAAAGATATTTGAATTAAGGTTGATGCAGACGGATGAAGTGGATGGGTGAGGTGGGCGGATGAAATGTACGAATGAAATGGATGGATGGGATGGATGGATGGAAGATAAAGAAATGAGGTGGGGGCGATAAATGAAAATGGAGAAAAGGGGTTTTCTTAAAAAGAAAACCTTTATTATGGGCATACTTTTTGAAAATTACGGGAACGCTGCAGGAGAAAGGCTACAGCCTTCAGCTGTAGGAAGAGTAGCGGGAGGAACTTGAATGAACTGCTTCATGAAGTCTTCCTTGGAAACTGGCTTATGGTACAGTCGGAGTCGGTGGCCATTGACGAGCAATTTGAAACGGACTGGATCAATCGTGACCAGCTGCACAGCTCCGTTGTCAAACACATTTTCAACCTCATAGGGGCCAAGCCAGTGTGTTGTGAGTTTACCCTAGTTTTCTTGGTACCTGGAATCATATAACAAAGCCCAATCTCCAGCAGAAAATTTTCTGGTTTTGATGTGCTGATCATGCCATCTCTTTCTCTGCTGTTGGATTACTTCTATATGCTGCAAGGCGGCTTTTCTCATTTCTCGCCCACATTTTAGTCGCCAGGAGACGGTCCTTCTATGCTTCGGATAAGTCCATGTTGAGTTCAAGAGCTGTCCTCAAAGTTTTATGTTCAAATTCAATGGGTAACATAGCTGTTTTTCCATAGAGCAACTCAAAAGGTGTAAACCCAGTTGTTGTTTTCCATGTAGTTCAGAAGCCCAGCTCTGTGAAGTTCATTACTCCAAATTTCTATGAATCAGACCGGCTCTCTTTTGTGAGAATGTCACCATTTGCCGCCTCAACACTACATTGGCTTGAGGATGATAGGGGCTGGACTTCCGCAGGTTTGATCTTAGTGTTCAATTCATAAGCAGTTATCAGATTTGATGTAAACTGAGCCCTTTGATCAAGTTACAAGCTTCTGAACTCCAACCGGGTGAAAAATTTGTTCATATACAAAAATTCAGCAACTTTGTTATCTCGCATTAGTCATAGTAGCTTTACCTTTTGACCCATTTTGTGACATAATCACTTGTGCAAACGGGAATATAGCGACTTTCCATTTGTGGATCAATTGGTCCCACAAAATCCATCCCCATCCATTTTATCGTGTTGGTGACTATTCGCGATAGCGTATTTCATCCGACTTAGTTGGTCTTCTTCCACAATACCGCATCCTGGCTACACTTCCTGCGGCTACAGCATCCTTTGTGTAATATCGTTGGCCAGTAATACTTGTTGTAAGAACTTTTCATTGCTGTTCTTGCTGCAAAATGTCCTCCATTATGGTTCATCATCATCATGGCAGGCATGCAATATATCATAAGTCTCATCTTCTCTTACACATCTTCGCATTACTTGATCAGGGCTAGTATAGAACAGACAATTGGCAATCTAGGTAAAGTTGAAACTTTTCTCTGTCAACAACTTCTTTTCTTTTGGGGAAAAATGAGTTGGTATTCTGTTTGCTTCCAGATAATTAGCAATATCTGCATACCAGGGTGTATGTGCAGCAATGGAAAACAAGTGTTCATCTAGAAATCTATCATCAATGACCTCTTGTTCCTCAGATGCAGCTGATTGAAGTCTTGATAAAAAGTCAGCTACAACATTAGCTCTTCCTGGTTTGTCAATGATTGTGATATCAAGTTCTTGTAACAACAGGAGCCATCATGCCAATCTACCAGAAATGGCAGGTTTGTTCATCAGGTACTTGATTGTTGCATGGTCAGTGTGGACAAATATCTAATAACCTGTGACATAATGCCTGAATTTATTTAAAGCATATATTACTGCAAGCAATTCCTTTTCTGTAACAGTATAGTTGAGCTCAGGACCTTGAAGGTTTTTGCTGATAAAGTAGATAGCATGCTCAATTGAATTTTCTTTTTGACTTAAAACTGCTCCTATACCAAAATCAGACGCATCAGTGTGTATGTGAAAAGGTAGGTTCCATTTTGGACCTTGAAGAACAGGGGCTTTGGTGAGCAAGTCCTTTAGCTGCAGGAAGGATTTTTCATAGGCCTCGGTCCACTCAAATTGGGAATCCTTTGTTAACAAAGCATAAAGTGGACTAGAAATTTTACTAAAGTCTTTTATAAACCTTCTATAATACCATGCATGACCAAGAAAACTTCTAACATCTTTTTGCTTTGCAGGAGTTTGTAAATTCTGAATAACTTCAATTTTAGCAGGGTCAACTTGAATTCCATTCTTTGAAATGTGATGACCTAGAACAATACCTTCTTCCATAATTAGAAAGCACTTTTCACTGTTTAGAGACAAATTTTGCTCTCTACACCTTTTTAATACTTTTTCTAAATTCACCAGTGCTTCTTCAAATGTGACTCCATATGTAGTGAAATCATCCATATAAATCTCCATACATTCATAAGATATATCAGCAAATATACTAATTACTGCTCTCTGAAATGTTGCTGGTGCATTGCATAAGCCAAAAGGCAAGACCAAATAAGCAAATGTTCCCCATGGACAGGTAAAAGTGGTCTTGTCTTGATCTTCAGGGGTAATTTTTATCTGATTATACCCACTATAACCATCTAAGAAGGAAAAATATCTTTTACCAGACAGTGAATCTAGTACTTGGTCTACAAAAGGTAATGGAAAATGATCTTTCTTAGTGGCATTGTTCAACTCTCTGTAATCTACACATACTCTCCATTTTCCTCCTTTCGTGGGGACAATGACTAATGGAGAAACCCATTGGCTGTCAGAAATTGGGTAAATAAAACCAGCATCAAGCAACTTTTGAAGTTCATTTTTCACTATTTCTCTAAGTGCTAGATTTACTCTTCTCTGAGGTTGTCTAACTGGTGAACAATCTTCTTTGATATATATCCTATGAGTATAGACTCGAGGATCTATTCCTTGCATGTCCCCATATTCCCATGCAAAAGTTTTATGCTGTTCTTGTAGCATTTTTAATAAGTCATCCTCTTGAGACTGAGATAACTTGCTATTAACATTCAAACAATGATCTGGAGACAATTCTATCTACTTAATGAAATTACTCATAGAATCAACAGGTAATGTTTGTACCTCTTGTGGAAGCAAGTTATGAAAAATTGTCGAAAGTTTAGGCAATGAACTCTCAGAATCTAGCTGCTGCAGGAAACATTGATGCTGACTGTCACTTGGATCAGATAAACTATCTGCATCAAGATTGAATTGCAGAATTTGAAGAAGCAAAGAATCTTCACTTTGAAGTTGAGAGAATGGATCATTTTGAAGCATCATCAATTGAGCCAAAGAATTGGCTTCTTCAGTTTCTTCTCCCACATCCGGCCAAACAGGTTGGGACAAATCTGGTTGAGGTTTAGCAGGCGGATACAAAGCCAATTTCTTTGTGGACTGCCCATCAGAAATGGTCATATCTCCAGAACGGCATCCTATAAAAGCATCAGCAGTTGCTAACCATGGCCTACCAAGGATAACTGGATATCCTCCTAAAGTTGCCTTAACTGATAATATTGTAAAATCAGCAGGATACTCCCAAGATTCAAGAGTGACAATTACATCTTCTATCATCCCATCAAGTTTGACTGTGGAGCTGTCTGCAAGCTGCAGAACTGTGGGTGTAGACCTAATGTTTGAAATATTCAAGGAGTCCATAGTATGCTTTGTCATTACATTAATGGCAGCTCCTAAATCAATCAAAACATTTTTTACAACATGGCCATTTATATGTATCTGTACTACAGGGCTTCCAGGGTCAATATACTTTGGAATGACTATATTTCCCAATATTATATCAGCCAATTTCCCTAAGACATGAATTGTTTGGGGATCTTTTTTCTTTCGTCCAGGCTTCTTCAAACAGGCTTCTTTAATAGCTTTTCCAAAAATGGGAACATCTTTAATAGCCTGAAACAAAGGGATTTGAATTTGCACATTCTTGAGCTGATCTAGAATATCAAAAGTGGGTTCTTCCATGAGTTTAGATTCAGTACTTTGTAACCTCTGAGGAAAAGGTGGTTTATCTTGTCTCTGTAGAACAGGTTCCATAGAAACTGTATCGGGTATAGGCATGTTTTCAGTGGAAACAGCAGGTGCATTAGATTCTTCAAAGGGTGAATCAGATATTTCTGTAATCAGAGGTGGTTTGGGAGCAGGTAAAGTAGTTTCAGACCTCAGATGGATGTCATTAACATTTAAGGCATAAGCTTGATATTGGTTGGCTTCGCAGCATACACAGCCGTTGAGGCTAATGCCGCTGTTTATTATCGATTAGGCAACGGCCAAGGCATAGCGCTTTGAGGTCCAGATTTGTGGTAGTTGCCGTAGAGGCGCATAAGGCCTCCGTTGTTGTAGGCCGTGGAGGCTGCAGAACCTGTGAGACCGGTTTTGCCATTGTTGAGACTCCTCTCCATTGAGGATTTTGTTGCCAATTTCCTGAAGGTGGGGTCCATTGACCTTGTGGCTGCTGCCAACCTCCTTGAGGAGATTGCCACTGTGGGGTTTGATAATTAGGCCAACTTGGTTGAGGCGGATTCCATGGTAGTGGTGGTCCATATGCTTGTTGCCATTGGTTATTATAGCCAGAATAGGGATTACCAAAAGTTAAAGGGTCTTGAGGCATACCTTGCCTTTGGGCCCATGGTCTCCTTTATGCAACAAAGAACACTTGATCATCATCACCTTCCACTGGTTTGAAATCAGTAGGCAATTGTCTGGCTTCCAGATTAGCCACCATCTTGCATCTGCAATCATGCTTCTTTTGTCTACAGTATGGACAGAACTCA
>VDFB02029422.1:0-23167 GCA_007258455.2 Sequoia sempervirens | reverse complement strand
ATATATTTTGAAAGACACTAATACATTTTATTAAAGATAAATAATCCTTTTATATTTAAATACTTTCTAAAGTATTGAAACCCTCACATATGCTTAGAAGGTGAGTGTATCTTAAGTGATTTCCATTCATTGAATAATTACCAATATAATGAAAAATATTATTAATATTTATAAGGTCAAACTATATTTGGTGAAAAATTATGTTTACGAAATGTTGATCACAACTAATTTAAGTGAGCTATGCTAGGGTTTGATCATGTAAGGGCTAATCAAATTTATTTATCCTTTATGAACTTAAAATTAAATAAATAAAAAAATATGATTTTTTATGGAGGGTTTTATATTAAAATCATACCATTTTTATAACTTGTGGTATTAGGAGGATGAGTCTTACCTAATACCTCTTTGGCTAGGAGCCAATGTACAAGGGGTAGTCCTTCCATTAAAGTTTCTTAGGTCATAGTCCATGCCTAAATACCTTATGGTGTTAGTGGGCCTTTACACTTAGCAAGACTTGATCCTCATTGGGCTCATTCAAAACCTATACATAATTTTAAAATATAACTTCTCAAAATATAAAAAATAAAAATCTATTTAAAAACATTTATTTTTATGTTAAGGTCTAAAAGGTTGAGATTTTAGGAGAATACATGCCTTAATATGAATGAGATTATTGTTTTGTAGTTGTAAAAATAATTTCAAGATGTGCAATTTTTAGTCATATTTGACTTGTTAGGAAATCAATTTTCTTTTAAGTTTACATACACTGATTATTTTTGAAATTTTTATAACAAAATGAGAGGGGAGGTTGAGAAAGAATTATATATATTTATAGATAATCAACCATCATTTTAGTAGGAGGACCACTTCTATTAAGGCATCACCCCATTAACATAAAGATTTTATGATTTATTTTTATGAATGGTGATTTTGTAGAATTATAGAAATTATTCCAAGGCACACAATTTACATGTTTAAGGTGTATCTAACTTGAGAGGAAAGGAGTTTTTAGAAGCTTGTAGGAATTAGTTTTTTTTTTTAAAAAAAATCCAAAAAATGAGAGAGGAGGCCAAGAAAGCAAGCATATTAATCTAAAATCAATTAATCAATATTCTAATAGGAGGGCTAGTTAAATTGTGGCATAAAACCCATTGGAATAAGGGTCATGATATGTTGGAGTATATATGTTATCACAAACAAAAAAATCCATCTAATATAGGATTAATAAATTTTAAGAATGAAGCTTTTATAGTCATAAAAATAATTCAAAGACATGTAACTTTCAGGCATATCTGACATGAGAGGAAATAAATATTTTAGAAGCTATGAGAATTTTACTAAAACTCATTTCCCATCTTCAATTAGTGAATTATTATTTCTATATTTTCTTCATAATAAGAATATTGTGGTATCCCCAATAGTGTCATGCTATTCTTTGTTTGGGTACAATGATGCTAATGTGATTACATTGTTGGGAAAGGTGTTGAAAACCTTTAACATAGGAATGTTGAATTATTTATAAATTTATGATGCATGTCTCAAAATCGGGTTCCACATATTGAGGGTGAAATATTTTCCCTAAGTGGTTCCATGTAATATTAAAATACATTTAATATAGGTGACACATGAAATTAATTTAATATTATAGGGATCAAGGATTAGTAAGAACATGGAATGATGGAATCATAATTTAATATGAAAGAAACATTCAAAAAATAAATTTATATGGGCAGCACATTAGAGAAATGCATTTAATTATTAAATGTCTTGTTAAAGCATAAAATGTGGGGTTACATGAGAGAAGTCATCTTGGGCAATTGGAGAGAACATTTAGGTTTCCTTGAAGGTTTTAATGGCTCTTGGTTGTAACATCAAACTTGAGTTCCTACCTTGAGATGCACTTCAATGCATTAATTAAGGTTGGATAGAAAATTTAGTGAAATTTTCCACTCTTGACACTCTCTTGCCTATATATAGAATGATTGTGATGGAAGTTATACATAATATTAAAGTTTATATTCATCTTGTGTGTGCTCATTGAGAGTGAAGCTTTGTGTATACACATGGAGGCTTGAGTTGTTTGTTAAAAGTTACTTAGGAGCATCAAGTAGGATGTGTGGATCTCATTTGTTCTTAGATTGGTCTCATGAGGAATGCAACAATTATCTATCATTGTTGCTAATAAGGGCATACCTTTCATGATTTTATCCTTGATTGAGAGTGTTGATCTTATGTGAAGTGTCAAAGCCTAGTATTTTGTTGTAACTTTAGTTGTTTACAAAACATTAGTTTTGGTGTTTTTGAGGTTGAGTTTTTTCCTGAAAGGGCTTTCATAGGGTATATTGGTGTTTATCTCTCTTGTGTTGTTTTTCTATTATTTATTTTATTCTTGTTATTTCTAAGTTAGTGTTGTAACTCTGCCAAAATATTATTAATTTTTTTATAGATTATAGATAAATTATAACATATTTCCTCATATAATTAGGTAGGAAATTTTTTCATATTTCATTGCTTAAATTATAGGGCCATCAAAATATCTTTGTGTACTACATAATTCTACTTAATTTTGCATGCTACAGTGATCTACAATGTCAAAGAGCTAAAAGGTTCAAACATTGGTTCAGTGGTTGAATGAGACTTTAACCTACAACCACTATCTTCTAAAAAGATAACTCTATTGATCCTCATATCACCTCATCAACTCTATTCATCCTCCTATCTCCTCATCCACATACAAAAGTAGTAATTTATAGTTGTTTTTTTTTTTTTTAAAAAATTCATTGAATACTCAATTGTATTAACATTACCAACATTTGAGGTGAACTAGTTTTATATTTTTGGATAAACTATATTAAGAAAAATATTCTAATGCATTAATATATAAATATATAAGCATGACCTACACTAGTTCATTAGTTCATCATTATTTTTCCTACAAGATAATCTAGTGTAAATAGAACACGATTTGAGCCTATCCTTACACTTTATATCCAAAATGTTATTATCTCTACAGATATTATGTAAATAAATGTACATTAGTTCCATGCACAATTATATTTTACAAAAAATATAAATATAAAAACACTTCTTTCAACCAATGCACAAGTATGGATTTTGTAACTTCTACATCCAAGAAATTAGGTTTCCTTTCAGTAGAAGTCTATACAAATTCCTCAAATAATATTAAATTCATTCAAGCACTTAGCAAATCATATGTCAAATATCTCCACATTATGCACCACTAGCACATGTACCTTTCCATTGTGTGTTGTAAACAAATGGTCTAATTTTGTAACTCAATAATTAAACCATACATATGTGATGCAAATGGAATAAAATAGTTAAAATTTTATACTTCCACATGCATTTTATATGAGCCCTATGTTTGATAGTATCCTATCCACACAAAATTAGCTAGAAAAATTTGGTCTCAACCATAAATACTAACATTATTCACCTTGTACGAGAAGTAGTGAGAGGGGTAGAGTAGGAAACTAGTGCACTTGACTTGGTAGTTATATTACTCTATCCTAATCTAAATAGTCTAGTAATCCAACTTAATACGATAGCTTTCTCACATTATTGTGTTCCATAAATTTAATACCTTACTTCATGTTGTCTAGGTACTTAGAAGGGAAGTATAATTCCTCTTCTAATCATGTGAATCATTATTATTATTCTTTTCTATATGAACATATTTATGCAATTATCCCTCTCATATATGAGAATATTTTTTTTGAATGTGATGTGGATTTTCATAATTTATCTAACAAGTTCCACTAAATAATTCTATATAATTCATCGTACTATTTGATATGATCCAATTCATCTAGAGATATTATGAAATATTATTTGATTATCTTGTTGGGATAGAATTAGATAGTTGGTATCAAATCTTAAAAGAATATTGTACTAGCATAAAATTGGTCCCAAGTACATGCTTATTTGCACTATTATGAGAATGTGTGAAGTGATAAACATGACACAAATATTTGAGATGGAGGGTTCCCTTTCAACATCTCCCAATGAGAAAAATGCAAACCCATAAATAATTGAAATCTCCAACTCCAAAATCAATAGCTATAAGAATCTCTCCATTCATAGGGGAAGACTTTCAAACTGAAGACATAGTTCTAATAGGAGTATGCTTAATGGGGCTAGTTTGGGACAATTTTTTTTGGTGGAGGCTCCTAGCATCTCATGTTACCTAATTTACATGTCTCCCATATTAGAAATTATGGATAAAACCCCTATGGAGGTTTGGACAAGAGAAAATCCCTCAATTTACTATCTTTGAGTTTTATTTGGAAGCTATATGCTTATGTGTCTAATGAGAAGTGTTCAAAGCTGAATTATAAGGTAGTGAAGTATATCTTCATTGGATATTGTGATGGTGTGAAAGGGTACTTGAGATTTAGGATATTATTAATAGGAAATGATTCTACATTTTAATGTGATATTTGGAAATATTACACATTCTCCTTTAATTAAGAAACTATATGGGAGTTTGAAGTCTATTGTGTAATTACAACCAAAGTACAAGATAGTGGAACTTGATGCTAAAATAGATGTTCTAGATGGATTTGATGAGGAGAATGGTATAAATATCATAGATATTTTAGAAGAAACTCCACCTCAACTTTTGAGTAGGTCCACTTAGTAGAGAAGGAAAATGGAGAGGTATATCCTACATAATTTTATATGTATTTTCCCTTGACTGCTAACACTGATGAGACTTAAACTAGGACTAAGGAAATTGAGATGGATGATAGTGAGTATTGGAAGTTGTAATGGATTATGAGACAACTACTTTAAAATTGAGATGGCTTCATGGTTGGATAGTCCTATCTCTGGACCCTTTATCCATGGCTACATCATTATGTGAGGAAATATGCCATCATGTATGATTGTAGAAGACTAGATGAATATTGATAGGAAAGTGAAGAGTTTAACTCAAAAATACCTTTCAAATTTATTATTTTTGAATGTATCAATAAAATACAACACTAAGGAACTATAGGGGTACCTATAACAAAGTTTTTGCATCATATAAAGTCCCTAGTCAAAAGAATTCTTCAACCAAAGTTGTATTTCTTAGGATGAATAACATGCACTTTGTGATAGGGAAGATGTATTATTTTAATATTTTGGTAATTTAATTATCCTTGGTTAATGTTATAATGGATGAAGAAGATAAATGCTACTTTGATATGTTTTTTCTAGATTCATAGTCTAATCTTGGAGGTCATTATTATTAAATCGTCTAAATTTAAACTTGAGGAGGTAATTGAATTCTAGTTATAACAATAAATTAATAAAAAATATATAGATGTTATAGCCACGGATACCATATTTTCCATAGAAAATTTTGAAGAGAGAAATAAAAATGCTAAGAAAAAAATCAAAGTCTAGTGTAAATCAAAATATTGAGGAATATCTATGAAGAAATGTTGGAAATAGGGTAAAAATTAGAGTTTAAGAAGTAATCTAGATTTGAAAACTCTAAAAAGTGTAATCCACTATACAAGGCTATTCCAAAAATAAACATATCCACTAACAAAGAAGGGGGTGTATAGTTGAATCACACATGTCATGATACATAATTAATTAATTTAGGTGCTTCATTTTAAATAAATCTCATGATTATTTGGTTTCATAAAATATGATAGTTATAATGTAGGTGGTGTCTTCTTAGGAAATAAATCATCATATAAAACTTAGGGAATTAAGTATTATGTTTAAATGTGGAAGGGTTAAAACTGTTCCCATGGTTTTACATATTCTATATAGTTAGCTATGGATTTGACATCCACAAGAAAAATAGTTTTTTAGATATGTAGGTTATAATAAAACAATATAGCTAAAAAATGGCTTGATGAGAAATGGTTTGACAAGAGGAGTTATCACTAGAACACTATCCCATCTTGATGAAATCCCTTGGAGTGATATATGCAATAACTCTATTGTTCATGAGGCAAGAAATGAAACTTATAGAGTCAATATGTTGCATATTAAGATGATAATTATTCAACATGCAAGATTGTTAAATATCAAGAAGTGAAATATATTCAAGAATTGTACATTAAAGGTGTGGTTGAAGGAGTTTTTGATTAATCCTTATATTTTAATTTTTATAAACATTAGGAAGATAGTAAAAAAAAATTGAGAAAAGTTCTCCATTGTTGTCATAGTAGAATATGAGATTTTGCAGTTGATACATTGTGACATGTTTGGACTCATCCATATTCCATCTCTGGATTCATCTCTATTTTATATCATTTTAGATGATTTATCCAAGAAAGAATGAGTATCTTTCCCATAATAGAAATGTTATTTTTTAACCAATTTAAGTCTAGTTTACGGACCTTGTAGAAAACTTAATAGAGGAGATAGAGGTGTTAAGGAAATATAATAATAGATTTTTTTGTATAAATTTTATCAATTTTAAGTGTAATCAAACAATAAGATTTCAAACAACTTCATATACACCATAAAAGAATGGATTTGTAGGGAAAATGTACATGAGGATGGAAAAGATGAGTATATTCAATGATATTGGTTTAGAACTAAAATTATGGGAACAAGTAATAATTACTACGTGGTATTTGATGAATCAATCACCTACATTTATTCATGTTGATAGAACTCTACATGAGATTTGAAATGGATGAAAACCTTATTTTCAACATCTTAAATTTTTTGATTGTTCCATGAAGAATTTGTATCTAAATATGCATCAATATAAGAAGGTTAAATAGAAGATAAATAACCTCATACTTCAATCTTGAGGATATTATTTTGAGAAATAAAGAAATTATAAAGATATAATCCATCTATTTTCTATTTTTGTTTTCTTAAATTTGTATCAATTATGATCATCCTAGAAGTGTTGCCAAGGTAGATTCAAAATAAAGGAAATTTTATAAGAAAGATTGTACAATTTTTTAATTAACCCCAAACCCTCTACCCAAGACCTTTGGTAATAAAAATAATTATAATTATAATTTTTATACTAAATTTGAAATTGGAAACCTCAATAAATAGAAATTAAAATCTTAATTCTCTTCATCAATATAAAATATAATTATTTATAATATATTGGATGGATGAGTCATAATGAAAGTGTCTAAGATAAATTGAGTTAAACTTAATGAAGATATGGGACAACTCAACAAGTAGAGTTAGTGTTGGCTTCTAATTTTAATCAATCAAGGATGTGTCCTTATTAACTACCTAGGAATAAAAATATTATCTACTTGAAAACTTAATAAAAGGGGTGCATTAAAATATTACACCAATACTCCAATTTTTAATATAGAAAGGAAAAGGAGTGGGTCCCAACAAGAATTCACATGTTAGGTGCCAATGTACAAAAGAACCCCCCAAAAAGAAAGAGAGTGGTATCTTCCTAAGAAACAACTTCCCCCTACTTTATGATATGGATAATGTTAAAGTAGGTAGTCTCATAATAGTGCTAAATTAGGTTCCCCTACATAGACTATACATCTCTCTTCTTTAAGAAATAAACCTCATGATGTAAATATACTCTATTTCCTCTCTAATGGTGTAAAGATAATTTATATAACATGTTCATATTTTTTGATTCCTATTTTGAAACATGAATAGATTTGATTTATTGACAAATGGATAATTACATGATGTGTCATCATAAAATCATATAAAGATGAGGGAGAGTGAACATAATGGATTATATGTACCCTCAATACATCCAAAGAAGGTGATGAGTTTTTAGGAGGGTTTTCATCAAAGAGGAGACAAATGTTCTGTAATACCCTCCTCCACTGTTTATTAATTTCTATGCTTTAACTTGATACGCTGATACTATGATGATACTATTATGGTTTGATTTGGTTGGTTTGAAGTTTGATGATGTTATTCCTTTAGTGGACATGATCATTTGATATGACATTATTAGTAGGATTTATGTTACTTTGTGTGTTGATTGGATTATTGTTTATTCAAATAGTTGTTCATTAATGTTTTATATGTCGATGTGATGATTCTATGGTGATCATGTTATTTGGATTCAGTATTATTTTATAATGCAATTGTTTAATAATTAGTATGATGCAGTAGTTAAGTATCATGTTGTCTTATGATCAATTTGGTTAGAAATGTTAGTTCATCATGGATATTGTAATTGTTAGAATAGATTAGGTGAGAGGACAGTGTAGCATCACTCGTTCACGAGTGCCCTGCTACACTGCAATTCCTTCTCACGATAGGATGTTTGATTATATATATACATGTGCTACTTGACATTTATTTGGATGCAGGATTGCAGGAATAAGTCTCGATTCGCAGGACAGGGCGAGCAATAAATTAACCCAATGGGTAAAATGTTGAAAAAGGGAGTAGGTTTGGAAGTGTCCCCGTCCCAAGTCTGTCGTCTGTTGTGAGTTGTTGTGTTATGACTGAAGTTTTGTCTTGTCGTTATGTAGTTTGATTGTTGAGTATTTAATTTATGGTTAGTGTTCGAGTAATTAATCTTATTTGATAAGATAATTAATTAAAGTTGTCTTGTTTTTTTGATTTAATTGCGAGTTAGAAAAATATTAAATTTAAATATATTGTAAATTAAAAAGGTATTTAATTAATTAAAGTGCAAGAAATTAAATTAAATTAATATTGTTGAGAATAATTAGATATTATCTTTTATTAATATTAAATTAGAAAATCATGTGAGGATAATATCTAAATTAAATAAATTATTTTAATTAAAATTGTAGATAAGTTGTGCTTTTAAAAGTGGGAAAAAGGACCACTAAGAAGGAAGGATTTTTGAGAAAAGAAAGCGGAAGAGCTTTATTGAATCTTTATTTTGATTTATTATTTTTATGAGGAGATTATTCACACACAGAAGTGGGCTCTGTTGTTTTGGATCTGGAAAAGAAAAAATAGTTTTGGTTTTGGTGTTTTTTGGTAAAAATTATTGTGGTGTTGGAAAGAAAAGATTTTTCAGAAGAACGTTGAAGGCCGAAGATCGAGAGGAGGCTACAGAAGGGATTCTTCTTCAGACGAAGGACTCCAGGTTTTCTCTTTTTAAATTATTAATACTTTGTTGATCTGTAAACAAATCTGGTTGCTATGTTTTTGAAAATTGATTAAATGAAGTTATGTAATTTGAAAATTTATTGGTATGAAACCCTTGAATCTTTTGTAGGAAGTTTTAGTAAAATCATTTTGATTGAAGATTGAATTTGCATGTCAGATCTACATTGGTTTATTGAAAATTATTTTGTTATTATGCTGAAAATTCATGCCCAAATTCATTGTGTATGACACTGAACAAATTGTTTATTTTATTTTAAAAAAAACCTTCGAAATTTATTCAATAAAATTTGTTTGTGAAAATTATTGGTTGGAAAGAAAATCAATTTGTGATCATGTTGAAGTTTACCTTAAAAAGAAAATTCTTTTTATTACTGTTTAAATTTGTATGCCCAGATCTATAATAGATCTATTAGGTAAACAATTTGTTTATATAATTTGTGTGGAACCTCTATATTTATATATATAATAATTTATACCTATTTCGAATTCCTAATCTTGTGTATTTAGAATTTCAAATTATATTTATATTTTTTTTCGAATTTGGGTATTTCATTCCAAACGAAATACATTTAAAAATAAATAAAATACTAAAATATAAATTTTATTTTATTGGGGTTTATAGTCGCATTGAATTCACCTGACCCCATCAGTAGTGTGTCAATTACAAATCATGGCAACACAACTAGTAATGCGAATCCCTCCTTTGAAAATGAGATTCTCCATTATGGTACCCATACACATAAGCAGACAATACCTTTAAAAATAAAATTTGTTTCTTTTTTTTTTTTTTGAGTTTTAAAAAAATTGATTTTCATTTTATTCGAATATGATTAATTTGAATTTGCGTTATAAAATAACTTTATAATTCAATTCGAATTTGTTTGATAATATAATTTTATATAATTTATATATATATATATATATATTTATGTATGTGTATATATATATATATATAAAATAATTTTTCTAAATGATATTTTATAAATTTTATAATATGTTTTTGATAAAATGATTCTTTTACAAAAATATTTTATTCTTAGATATATTTATATACTAATTTTGAGATGCTTTGAACAAAAAATTTAATATGATAATTTTTACCAGATATAGTGATATAGTTTAATTGAGGAAATTGGAAATAATCTATGTGATTATAATTAAATCGAATAGTTAAAATTAAAAGATATGATGTTATAATGTAATTGTGCGAATTTGAATTTAACGATGCGTTTTTTTTTGAATCAAATAATCTCGAATTGTTGATTTATTTGTTTGATGAAATTATTGAGTTTTGGAAATATTTTTATATGGAGTTGTTTTTAAGTAATTGTTTTCTTGAGGTTATTCGTTAAGTCTATTGTGGTATTCTCTTCATTGTTTAATTGTGTCATATGGGAAAACCCTAGGTTTATCTCACCTTTCGTAAGAGTTTAAGTTATGGTTAAGGGCTTCCAGAGATGGAATGCTTTTCTATCATGTTTCTTTTATTCTCCATGTCGGGCAAATGGGGTTAAGCGTCTATGTAAGTCTTCCAGAGAAGTTCTCTAGAGTGGGATGTTTTGTGTAGAGGTTCAATCAGTAGAACTACCAGAATGCATATGGAGCTTGTACTCATGATGTTGTAATTCAAGCTCTGCTGAATGGGATTTGTGCCTCCCAGCCCAGAGGGTGAAGATTTGCACCTCCTTTGAAGGAGTGTGTTCTATTTGGTTTCCCTCCTGTCTGAGTGAGTTTCCTTGTTTTGTTCCTCCTTGGATTGGAGAGGTTATGTTGTCTAGTTACCTATTGTGGTATTGTTCCTTGTGTGTTGTCGATAGGAGAGTGGCTCTTTGTGGGGGTCCGGCACACAAAGGGGCGCCAGGGTAACTCACCTAGAGTTTAACTAAGTGATAATCTAAAAGAATTAATGGGAATATTTCACACCACAAGATAAAGAATGTTCTCTTTGTGAAGCAAGTGGAATGATGCCTGAGATTAGATGGACGATAGTTTATGCGGAGGGTCCCGGCCACTTCAGAGGGCAAGCTGTGGTAACCTGTGATAAACCAAAGAGCTCTGTAGCTGCTTTTCGATTTGCAGTAACTCATGGAAATTTATGCATGACACTCTTCCTATGTCGACAGTTAATCAGTTATTGTGTGATGTTCATGATCTTTGTTCTCTGGAAGCATTGTAACCTCATGTTAAGTGATATTGTGTCCAGAGTGGTTAAGGATTTTATTGATTTCTCTTTGCTATTGTTGGAAGTAGTCTTTGATATGGTGTCTTGAGTTTCATTGATGTTGTGATTATGACTTGTTGTTATGTTCTGAAGTGGTGTTGTTGTGCCTTTGGATTTGTCGTTGTTGAGTTTCTAAGTGGTCTTTGATGTTAAATTGTCTCTTTGGAGTTGCCTTTGTTACGTTAGGCAGCCAATGATCCTTCCTTGTCTTACCTCTCATTGTGGGTGGTTGGTGGTTACTTCACACCCCATTGTCTCTTTCTATTGCGTATGTATCTTTTATTGCATTTTAAGGATGTTGATGATCCTGAATTTTGTACTAGATGTTTGTTATAATTTCTGCATGTAATGTAATTCATTGTTGATGTATTGTCTCCCATGTGTGTTGGGATGACCTTGTTGTAAATTGTATATGTGGTTATTGAGATGTATGTTCAGACAGTTGTATTTTACTATCATTTGGATGTAATGTTTATTCAGGCCATGTATTTATTCAGGAACGATCATTTGTAATAGTTGTGTTAAGTTGTGTTATAATCCAAGTAAACGCCCCATATCTTTATAGTATCTTTTGTTGTCATATGTACATATGTTATGAATATGGTTATTGTTTAATAGATATTTTAACTGGTGAAGTGGGAATGAATATATTTATGTAACTGTTTAACTATTGTTTAATCTATGGTCTTGGTTATGGGTTAGAATAGTAATGTCACTTCGTGTACCCCAATGGAATTAGTCGTGTAACTTAATACATTGTTATATTGGACTATTTAAATTCAATCTTATGTTCTTAAAAAAAAAATTGTTCCGTTGTTATTAGTTCCTTTGGGGTTTGCACGGTGGGGCATTACAGCTTGGTATCAGAGCCCAAGTTTAAACACTGGGCGCTCTGGGATAATGTGGACCCATTAAGTTGTTAGTTGCATAGGTAATACTCCAGGCATTATGAGCCATGGCATTGACCTAGGTGCTTTGTTCGTTAGTTTATGTTTTCCTTTTTGGGTTGATCTGACTTGGCTACCCAGAAGTTGTTGTTACGTGGTGTAGGTCCAATGGCGCAGGAAACTAGTGGAAGGGATAGGACCCTCGGTGTAGTGTACAATGCACCGATATCCTTCCTACTAGAAGAATGCATTATGGACAATTATGTTGTGTGTGAATTTTGTGTGTTGTGTGTGGTGGATGACAACCAGCTTTGTTGTTATGTCCACCCTTGTATGTCTTCTTGTGCTTTACCTCATTGTGCAAGCGATTGCCTGATTGACCCTGTGTGGGTTTGGAGTTGCTTTTGCGTGTTGTATGGTATGAATTATGGAATATGGTAATAGGAAATGAATGAATATGTGGTTAGTTATAGAGATTTGTGGCGTGTTCTCTGCGTGGTTGTGGTGTGCTTACTCTTATCTATTTAATGGCTTCCTGGAGTAAGCCATATCCTTGGGGGGGAGGATGTAATACCCCCATGCTACTGACACTTTTTGCTACTATTTTTTACTCTTGTGTGTGAGCTTGATACTAGTTGTAATGGTGATTAGTTCACCGTCTTGGTGTGTGAGGATGCCCCCTGTATTAGGGAATCTTATTTTCTTTTGTTTACCGGCTTTCAGGAGTAAGCCGATTTTATGGGAGGGAGGATGTAATACCCCTCCTCTTACTATTTGGATTTATTAATTTCTATGCTTTAACTTGATACGTTGATACTATGATGATACTATTATGGTTGATTTGGTTGGTTTGAAGTTTGATGATGTTATTCCTTTAGTGGACATGATCATTTGATATGACATTATTAGTGGGATTTATGTTACTCTGTGTGTTGATTGGATTATTGTTTATTCAAATAGTTGTTCATTAATGTTTTATATGTCGATGTGATGATTCTATGGTGATCATGTTATTTGGATTCAGTATTATTTTATAATGCAATTATTTAATAATTAGTTATGATGCAGTAGTTAAGTATCATGTTGTCTTATGATCAATTTGGTTAGAAATGTTAGTTCGTCATGGATATTGTAATTGTTAGAATAGATTAGGTGAGAGGACAGTGTAGCATCACTCATTCACGAGTGCCCTGCTACACTGCAATTCCTTCTCACGCTATGATGTTTGATTATATATATATACATGTGCTACTTGACGTTTATTTGGATGCAGGATTGCAGGAATAAGTCTTGATTCCACCTGCTTTGGCAGGACAGGGCGAGCAATAAATTAACCCAATGGGTAAAATGTTGAAAAAGGGAGTAGGTTTGGAAGTGTCCCCGTCCCAAGTCCGTCGTCCTGTTGTAAGTTGTTGTGTCATGACTGAAGTGTTGTCCTTGTTATGCATTTTGATTGTTGAGTATTTATTTATGGTTTGTGTTCAAGTAATTAATCTTATTTGATAAGATAATTAATTAAAGTTGTCTTGTTGTTTTGATTTAATTGCGAGTTAGAAAAATGTTAAATTTAAATATATTGTAAATTAAAAAGGTATTTAATTAATTAAAGTGCAAGAAATTAAATTAAATTAATATTGTTGAGAATAATTAGATATTATCTTTTTATTAATATTAAATTTAGAAAATCATGTGATTCAAAAATATTCTCATGTGTTTGGGCCTTTTGGATGTAATATTTTATATGACTATAAACATGGTGTAGGAATGGGTCTTAGGAGATAGGATAATATAAATCTTATTATGTGTAGTGATTTTGAATTCCTTCTCACCAAAAAATGTATATATTTGGTGATTTAATGTAACAATATAATTTCTTAAGTTACAATAGAAAAATAATCATGGAAATTCCCCCAAAAGTGAAAATTTATATTAAATCATTCATATACCATCCCCTTTACTATGAATTTACAAATTTTACACTATAATTTCTTTAGTCACATGAGAAATACCGAGAAATGAATCTAACAATTTGATTTAGGATAGGAATAACCATAAGTTATCGCTAAGAAGAAAAAATATGCACTTTCATAAATGGAACTAAAGTAGTTCATATGAGTCACAACATTCCTTTGGAAGTTCTAGAAATGAGAACTACTCAACAATATTTTGATAAACATGCAAAATATAAGAAATAGGGACACAAATTCTAGCAAATAATCTCACAAATATGTATCTTCAAAAAAACAACACTTAGGTACTACACCTAGAAAGAGATTTTTTTTTTATTGAATTTGTGTAGAATTTCAAAATCAAATTGAATTTATTTTGTTTGTGGGGTGGGGCTTAAAAAAGTGTCACATTTCAATAATTTGATAATCAATTCTCATGTGTTTGGGCCTTTTGGATGAAATTATGGACATGGATTTTATCTAGCATGATTCCTAATAAAGTTATCTATAAAAGTTCACATTGAAAACTAATAAAATTATAATAGGGCAACATTATACTTCAAGTGTTAGCTTTATATGAAATATAAAGAAAAATTAATATTCTTAGTTGGTCTAAACATAATAGAGCTATTATAATATTTTCTTCAATATACTCCTATAAAAGGTTAGCTTTTGAATCTCCAATAGGTCTATAGTGTGAGATTTATAATTAACACTCCATACATATGATACATGAAAAATTGACATTAATAGAAGAAAAATCACAATGGGAAAGGGTTTGAATGGATAAGATCTATTGTCGTGTAGTATTTTATAATTAATTATAAGTCTACCGAAGACCTTTGGAAACCAAAATAATTAGAAGTTTTTTAATACTCAAGATAAAATTAGAAAAATAAATGAATAGAAATTGACATCTTATCAGGTCTTCTCATTCTCTTCATGAAAAGAAAATATAATTATGTATATCCGCTTAGATAGACGATTCATAAAGAAAAGTGTTCAAGAGGAATTGGGTTAACTTCAAGTAAGATAGGAACTAACTCAAGAAATATAGATAGTGGTGGCATCTTATAAGGTAGATGACACATAACTGACATCAATCAAGGAACCATGAGAAAAGGAAACACTTTATTTCCTTAACTCAAGTAGGACATATGTCATTATTACTTATCTAGGAATGTAATTTTTATTAATTAAGTAAACTTTATAAAAGAGATGCAATAAATTAATTCCGACAAGGCCATGAATGATAAAATTGAGGCACTGGAAAATATGTAACCTAGGATATTTAGGAATGCAAATTATTGGAAGAAAACATGTTGGTTGAATATAATTGGTGTTTAGGAAAAAATTCAAAAGAAAAAGGTAAAGTAGAGAAGCAAAAATATTGCTTGATAGCAAAGGGATATTTAGGGTTAGGTGGAGGAAATTGAAATTGGTGAGGTTTTTCTTTGTTGTTGCTAAGTTAAACTCCATTATAAATATTTATTTCAACTACCAATATTACTTTTTATCTTGAAGTAGGATAGATGGATGTAGAGAAAACATTCGTACATGACAATCTTGAAGAATAAATATATGTCACAACTAAAAACATATATTAAAGGAAAGGATGGTCTAATTTCTAGGTTGAAGGATTCAATTTATAGTCTATAACAATCACCAATGATTTTGTATTATCATTTTGATAGTTTATACATGTTTGGACTTATATTTGTATAAATAAAAACTAATCACTATGTATATTTTGAACAACTTTGTGACCATTTTATTATCATAGTATTATATCTTAGTGATGAGTTACAAATTATAAAAAATAAGGAAATGCAATCTCATCTATGATCATAGTTTGAAATAAAGGATTTTTGTGCTATAAAATTCATCTTCGGTATGGGAATTATGTAAGATTGATTAATTAAGAAAATTCTAGATGAATAAAATAAATATGTTGAAAGTATATTACACTTAATTAGAATGTATTAATGTAAACTTTCAATTACCTATAAATAATGTACCAATATATGAGAGGATATTGAGAACATATATCATGTTCCTAAATACATGTTATTGGAAGTCTAATGCGTGGCATGGTATGTAGGAAACTAGATATTCTCTATAAAAATAGAGTTTAGAGAATATATATGTCAAATCCAAGGTAGGAACATTGAAATACTATAAATATAGGGGTAAACCCACAATAGTGGGTTACAATTTTTCAAACGAAGAAAAATTAGAAATGCTCATCAAAAAATTAAAATGGTTTACTCCTTCTAATGAAGGGGGTTGAATGAACCACCCCCTTCTAATGAACCCCCTTCTAATGAACCCTCCCTTCTAATGAATCCCTCCTTTCTAATGAATCCCATTTTGCACCATATAAGGGGTTCGAATGAATTTTTCACCTTCCCCTCCACCATTTCAAAATTTATGCATTTTTTTGACTATCGAAGCTTGGGAAGGAGGTGCAAATGGAGTCAACTTGATAAACCAAGTTGGATGATTGTAGTGATCGAAACGTGCTTTCCAACAACTATAAATTTAATATATTATTTTATATTTTATTTTATTTTTTAGTTTTATTACATAGGTTTTCACAACGTCAAGTTCGATGAAAAATCATTGTGGAAAAATAGTAAATTTGAGGAAAAATTTGAAAAATATATATCCACTAGGTATTGATGTCCTCGTTCTAAAAAAAAGAAAAATTGAATTTCAATACATACCAAAAAATTTATGCGAGCCGAAGTGCACCTATGTCTAAAGTTATAAATGTTTTGACTTCAAAACTTAATTAAAAGAAAAATATTCAACAAAATGCTATGAAACAAAATGAAAGAACTAGATACTTGTTTTACCAACCTAAATTCAAAAAGAATTATAATTTTATCCTTTTGTAGAAAAAAAAGTTATGAAATACACACCACTTTTAAAAAATGTTGTTTACTATTAAAAACTAGTTATCAAAGGAGATGCAAAAAAATTACAATTTAATTTCAATTTTTTAAAAAATACATTTAAAATCTACAGAAAAATCTCACAAATCAGTAGTTTACATCATTTTCAAATTCCTAATAGTTTACCAACTATAAGTGTCGAAAAGTGAAGTTTTCTCCCAAAATGTTGATTTCAATGTCAAGTTTGGCCAAAAGTGTAACCCATTATTGTGGGATGACCCATAGTTAGATATATATGTGACACTTCAAATTATGCAATATTCTACTAGGGAATATTTGATATGGACAAACTAGAATATTTATATGTACAATATTTTGTTAATGTTGATTAGGATGGAGATATTTTAATTCCTAAGGACATAAAAGTGGTTAAATATTTTTAATTTTTTTGGTGGAGAAATAAATAGGTTGAGAAAGAGGAAGTAAATTATTGTATTCTCAACTTTTGTAACTAAGCACATGACAACCACTAGTACAAGAAAGAAATTTGTACCAATATAGATCTTGTATTTATATTTCGGTTTAGTAAATAAAGTTATAAGGATATATTAGAATGATAAAAGTGTAGTTTATTTGGGAATGAACCTTATCATTCTTAGACAAAACATATTGATGTGTGATATCATTTTGTTAGAGATATGGTTGATATTAAAAGTGTGTTGTTGGAGAAGGTTAATACCTTAGATAATGTTGTTGACTCATTGACGAAGTTGTTAATAATCACAAAAATTATTAGTGTAGGAAACCAATGGAATAGTTTCACTTAGTTATTAATTTTTGTAAGCATGACCCCCTATAGAAAGTATTCTCAACTTGTGGAATACTTTTTATATACTACATGTATACTTTGCTTGTTTTAAACCCCTTATAGGATGCACACCTACCAAAATTAGGGGGGTTTGGAGTAGCATCCTCATGTGTGGCCAATGACCTCCCATAAGGGGGTTTAGATGCAATAACCCTTAAGAAATTTTATTTTCTCCTTATAGGTTATCTATTTATTCCATGGTTTTATGCCCATTATATTATAAAATTGATAAGAAGTTTCACATACTAATGTGCAATACACACATATGAATTACGATTAATAACAAGTATAAAATGTTTGATTTTATTGTAAGTAATTGAGATAATATAGAAAGTGAGCTATTTTCATCATGTTTTTTCTCAAAATAATTTTTCAGGATAAAGTCTCTTATTATACTATGAATGTGTCAATATTTCTTTTGTGGCATTTAACATTTCATTAATACTACTTTTCACACATAAGTTTATCAATATTTTATTTCTCTTCATTGCTTAAGATTTAATTAATGCACATGAAATCAAAAGGAAACAAAGTATACACTAATTCTATTTTTCAAGAAGTCATAATAATAGGCAGAAGATATAAGGTTGTCTTCTATAAAACTTGGACTATAGAGAAGTTTGTTCAATCTTAATTTTTTATTTCGAATTAAATTTCTAACTTATTTTTTGGAATCATATAATGTAACTATGTTCTTTTTCCATGTTTCAAATTTCCATAAGATCACTAGTCTACAAATACATGAAATGCATAACATTTAAAGCACAAAATTGAAATACTTGCATTTTTAAAAATACTTTACTTTGAAGGATTGATGTTCCTTGGAGAAGTACCATGTTTAGTTTTTTAGGGATAATTGTTTTTGGGGTTCCAGGACTAAAATCTATTGCTTGGTTTAAAGATTTAAAGATTTAATAAATTTTATAAATAATATTTTAAATGTATTTTTATTTGTTATCTCTGTTTTTTTTAATATTAAGTTTTTCTAAGTTTTAAAATTTCTTTACATTATAAGATCTTGAGTATTTCTCATCATTAATTTGAGCAATATTATGATTTTAAATATCACAATTTTCTTTCTACATTTTAATCTTATATTAGATATATTTATCTTATTTGATTCTTATTACATATATGAATTGTTGAATACTAATTTGTATTGATTCTTCTTGGAATGTTAAGTTTATCCTTTATATAAAGATATAACTTATAGTAAATATTTTATAATTTTTTATAAATAATTGTTCAATCTCTAATATTTTTCTTAATATTCTAAAGAATAGTAAAAGAAATCAATATTTATTATTACTTTTCTTCCAAAGGTTTCGAAATACTCATGTAATTCAAGAACCATTACTATCTAACCTTTTGGATGATATTGAATAGAGGAAGTTCCTCTTTCAATATTTGTTTATGATCATCACTCACTCCCTCAAACCTTAGCCTTCTCTCTCATTATCAGACTCTTCGACCATTATAAATGACCTCAAATTTGGTGAAGGTGCACACAACTGCTCTTAACATGGAGCAATGGACTTACATATTTGGTGAAGGTGTACACAAATTCTCTTAACATGGAGCAATGAACTTAAGTATCAACATGTTTGATAAGACATGGATTAGACCTAAACAGTAAAATTTAGCAAAGCTAAAAAAAAATGGTGGTTGTAACCATTACCAAAAAAAACTATATTCAGCTAAACAAAAAGGCCATGCCATTAGGGAAAAAAAAAAAACATTCCACATACATAAACAAATCTACCAAAAGGAAAAACAAAAACAAAAGAGAATGCAATTTTCATAGTTCTTATATTATTTAGTTCAGAAAATAATATCAATTAACAATGAACTCTGAATTAGAAACCACCTGTATACTCGCCTCTGCAGTTACAAATCCGTTATTGTTATGAATGTTTGAGCTCTTGAACTTTTCAATAGTTCTCCTCATGCTGCACACATAAAATAACTTTCAGAATTCTATACAGAAAACTGGAGAGAAACAATTGGTATAAATTTAAAGTGAAATACCATACACGTGTTTACCAATTCAAAGTCAGCATTCCTAATCACAAGGCTTAGGAATATGGAGTTAGAGGAACTAATTCAAGAAATCAAAAACATCATAATGGGTAAGGACTTTAACTTATTACAGTGGATTTTCAATTCAAAGTTCCTAGTATAATCTCATATAATTTTCTTAGAAGTTTTGTTCAAAGTTCTGAACTGATTCATTACGCCACATCTTTATTTTCTCCAAAGATTTGATGCCTAATCCTTTTCTGTGCATGTCAAGTAAATAAAGGTCATCTCACAAAGATTGCAAACAATCTACATATTTACAATGAATTTATTTTTCAAATGTAGTCTTTTAAGAGTTGTATATATAAGTTGGCGGTTCCAGTTTTAGTATCATTCAGATTAATACAATACAATTCTTTTCTTAAATTAATCTAAATACATTACAATGAATTTATTTTCCATAAGATATTGAAAAATCTAAATATAATCTAAATTTGTTGGTGATTTTTAATGGAGTCAAATATAATCATGATTTTTTAATAAATTATAGAGACAAAAAATATGATATATTTTTTATAATATAACATAAAAAATAATTTAAATTTAATGATGTTTTCTTTCATAAAGAATTCAAATATAATTTTCACATATATATACATACACACACACATATATATATATATATACACATACATATGTACATACATATATATAAAAAAAATGGCATCATCACCACCAGCAATTCACTGTGGGAAAATTCACCATCAACAATTCACCATGGGAAAATTCACCACCACAACAAATTCACTTCAAGGAAAATTCACCACCAGCAATGACAAACTTTTAATGTTATGAATTTTCAGTGGCGGTGAATTGCTGGTGGTGAATTTTCCTCGAGGTGAATTTGTCATGGTGGTGAATTTTTCCGTGGTGAATTGTTGGTGGTGAATTTTCAGACGGTGAATTTTCCTAGAGCCAAAAAAATCAGTATATTTATATTTGAAACACCCACATGACACACAATCCACCCAAACAAAGGCAATAAGATTTTATGACTCTATTGAAAGATGATGGCAACCCAAGACTGAGGAGGACCAAGACTACACATCCCCAGCCTAGATTTGACACCCCTCACTCCTCTATTTTGAGAATGGATAAGTGATGCAGTCTCTTGGAAAATATTTCTTCCTCTTATGCACTATAGTCCAAGAGATGTCCTCCATTGCACTTAGCAATAATTGCAACCATGGGAGGAGCAGAGTCCCTCACCACCGTGGGAAAAGATACTACAAGAGAAGAGTTTGCAACAATTAGCTCCGTAGGAGACACCATCCATGTTGTAGAATCTAAAGAATTTATTTCCATGGTATAAGCAACATCCGAAAGCAACGGTAGATTAGAATGGAGTAGAAACACCCAACTTAGAATTTGAAGGAACAATCATGGCCAGAACTTTTGGGATCTTGGTAGGAGAGTCTTCAAGGGAGCCATCAATAGAAGGGGAATCCTCAAGAGATACATTAACATTAAGATGGCGGGAGAGATCATCCTTCCACGATGAAGCTACGCCAACCATCCTACATTTGGAATGAAAAAATGTCACATCCCCGCAGCAAATGTGTAGAAACAAGCGAAGGGTCACTGACAATGCCATTAAGAGGCATGGTCTTTCATCAAAGCACAGATGGATTTTGTCAAACGTGAGAAAAAAGATTATGCCTGAAGACAACATGTATTTGTGAAGAGAGGGGCATGGGTATGGAGAGGACGACCAACATTTATTGAGGAATGGCGTTCCTGCCCTCGGCCGTCCATAATGGCGGGTCATGTGGAAAAATGGCATTCGGTAGCCTTTCCTCCATTTGGTAGCCTGGAAATTTTTTCAGATATGGCATCTCTTAAATCGTAAATGGTTGAGGATATTTGTAAGAGAGGGTGTATAAGTGGAAGAAAGAACAGAGAGAAACATGATAATAATGGCGTGCAGGGATAAAGAGAAGAGGTTGGATGAGATTGGAGGAGGGCGGTCCAGAGTGGGGCACAACTATTAGAAGGCGCCTGAGGTTGAACGTGGTCTCATGCAGGAATGCAAAACATTGCAGGATATGCACAAAAATAGATTCGTTGAGAAGGCTTTAGAAACTTTTAAGCAAATGCAATTGGTAGCTCGGGCATGAGTATTGTTCAATTATGGAGTAAATTAAGGCTTCAACTGCATGGAAGGGAGATCCTTGGGATCATCAGCATCATATGATACTTTCTGTTAAAGACTATAACAAGTCTAGCTTCACTGGTCAGATTTTCTAATATCTGCTTTCTCCTATTGCTTAGAAAGTAATAAGAAATTAGATAATAATTAGTTTTTTAGTGTAAGAATGTTTGATAAATTTGATAAGGATATTCACTAGTTTTTATGTGGTACAGTGATGTGCTATGATAAACCATGATGTTTTAGTTGGGAGTAATGAACTGTGATCATGAATTTCTGAGTTTGAGTATGAATTTGGACCACTGTATTTAATGAATCGGAGTAACAAGGATGTCAAGATAAGCTAGACACAATTAGTATTGAGATCCTTTCCTTTTGGTAAACTATATATATATTTGGATCACGCATGCAAAATAGAATGGCAATATCGTTGGAGCTACAACAAAACCATTAGTTTAATTTTTTTTTAGTACGTATTACTTTGTATTAATTCTCATGAACTTTTATAAGTCCAAACAATTACATTTTTCTATAACAAAACTAAAATATACAATAGATGTAATTTAAATTTAAGACATAGTTAATTGCATATTCGTTGATAATATAGAATAGTTTTGGCTTGATATTGATCTATGGTATTTATTTAGTTTTTACTATTGTCCTTGTAATTCATGAGCAAATTGTAGACTACAGACTATGACAAATTGTCAACAATATGTACACACTGTACGTTATTACATTTTACTTTCAAGTATTTAGCCCACAATCTCATGTTCCTAGTACATGTTTTTATTAGTTGAACTCATACCTAACAAGGCCATTATAATTGTGATATCTAGTTGGATTATTTTGATGGATAATTGTTGATGGGGTAGTTATGGCTACACCAAAAAATAGTAGTGTCAAGTATTATTTGAGTTCTTCAAATGTGATTCCCGCATATGGGAAGTGTTATCAGTTTCTATTAATTGTCACATAAATACTCAGAACCACTTAATCTAGTTATATGATTAGAATTTATCTATGAAACATTCCTATAATA
>VDFB02029421.1:0-34035 GCA_007258455.2 Sequoia sempervirens | reverse complement strand
CAAGTGTTATATCAAAATAGATGATGATATGGGAAAGTTTGAGGCAATAAGAAATGAAGGGATCTTCCTAGGTTACTCCACTAAAAGAAAGGCCTACTGGTGCTACAACAAAAGGCTAAAAAAGATGGTTGAAATTGAAAATGTCAGAGTTGATGAGGACTCTGTCAAATCATCTAGATATTGGGGTTATAATTTAGATAAAGACAATACAAGCCAAGGGAAGAATTCTTAGGCACAAAATATACTTCAAATCATTCCATATGTTCTAGTTAAGCAATGTCAATTTATTTTGTTAAATTAAGTCATCCAGGAAGCACAGACAAGTGCAAGTATAGAAGAAATATTAGAAGAAACAAAAGTTCAAGAATGTCCCAAAGCTCCAAGGTATGTAAAGCTAAATCATTCTACAAGTCAAATCATAGGTGACAAGAATAAAGGAGTGCAAAATAGAAGAAATATTGTAGAAGAATATTGTCTGATTTCAAAGATTGAACCTAAAAATTTCACTGAAGAATGTCAAGATGAACACTAGTTAGAATCTATGAAGGAAGAGTTGACACAGATTGAAAAGAATGACACATGGACACTAGTTCCCAGGCTTAAAGAAAAAAATGTGATTGGAACTAAATGGGTGTTTAGGAACAAGCTAAATGAATAAGGTGAAGTGCTCCAGAATAAAGCAAGATTGGTATGTAAAGGTTATTCTCAAATGGAAGGTGTTGATTTTGAAGAAACCTTTTCTCCTATTGCTAGAGTTGAAGCTGTGAGATTATTTCTTGCTTATGCTACATATAAGAACTATAAATTCTGTCAAATGGATGTGAAGTCATAATTTTCGAATGGAGAACTAGAAGAAGAAGTATACATTGAACAAATGGATGAATTTCAACTAATTGACAAAAAATATATGGTATGCAGATTAAAGAAAGCTTTGTATGGACTTAAGCAAGCCCCTAGAGCCTTGTATGCTAGATTGAACAAATATTTATTGAAGCTTTGATTCACTAAAGGTACTGTTGATAGCAACTTATATTTCAAATTAGATCATGATAAGGATTTAATTATAGATTTTTTTATTGATGACATCATTTTTGGAGGTAATGACAATCTGTGTATGAATTTTGCTGATGAGATGAAGGATGAATTCGAAATGAGTATGATTGGAGAGATGAAATTATTTTTAGGATTGCAAGTTACTCAGTTATACAAGGGAATTTTCATATTCCAGTCCAAATATGTGAAAGAGCTACTAAAGAAATTTGGGATGGAAGAATCTAAACCTGCTGGTACTCCCATGGTGATCAGATGTAAGTTAGCACAAAATGATGATTCTCCTAAGGAAAATCAAACTCGATACAGGTCAATGATTGATGGATTACTTTACTTGACCCATACTAGACTAGACATTATGAATTTTGTATGCATGGTTGCTAGATTTCAGGCTAATCCAAAAGAATCACATGTGACTAATATCAAGAGAATCTTCAAATATCTGAAAGGAAAATTTGAATTTGGACTTTGGAATCCAAAGGACGATGATCTCACTTTGTGTGCATCTACTGATGTGGATGGGGATGAAGATGTAGATGATAGGAAAAGTACTAGTGGTGGTGCTTTCTTCCTAGGGAAGAAGTTGTTGTCCTAGTTGAGTAAAAAGCATAATTCCATTTCTCTATCTACTTCTGAAGCAAAATACATTGCTACTACAAATAATTGTACTCAAGTGATATGGGTGAAACAAATGCTGAAAGATATTAGGGTGGTATATGAAGATCCTATTGCCATATATTGTGACAATTCAAGCACAATAAATATTTCAAGGAATTTTGTGCTACATTCTAATACTAAGCATATATCAATCAAGTTTCATTTCTTAAGAGAGAAAGTGAATGAGAAAGAAGCCAAATTGGAATATGTACCTACCAAAGAACATATTGCAGATATATTTACTAAGCCATTTCCAAAGGATACTTTTGAGTATCTCAGAGGAATGCTAGGGGTGATTACCCATCCAAATAAGAACTAAAAGATGCATTTACTTGCATAAATCCATGAGCTATATTGCTATATTTTGATCCAAATTGATATTTTTGTGGCTGCTACTTAGGGGAAGTAGTCAGATGTGTAGATATGTGGTTCAAAGCGTGTATTTGGGAAGGTCTGGTTAGCTTTTCCATTGATGTTAAAGGGGGAGAAATGCAATGTGAAAAAAATTTCCGAGAAGAGTAGTTGAGAATAAGTCAATGTGTTAGATTGATGGTTTTTTTCACATTATGTGGTTGTCATTGATGTGAACACTATTAAAATTTGGTGTATCAGAGACTATATATTTAGGATATTAAGAAAATTGTAAGACAAATTGTTCTAGGTTCTCAATGGAATGACGCAGGTCATGAAGGCATCTTATTCTCTACATTGAAGATTAGCTGGTGTGGATTAAATGGTTTTTCTTAATGTATCTAGATCATTGAAAGGAAGTTTTAGAGGTCCGCACATAGACTTGATTGTGTTATGATCTGAAAATGTTTTTGTAGTCTCTATCAGTGTTCTTGAATGAAGATTGTGTGATTCTAATAATATCAACTGTTGTGGATGCTTCTCTATTTTTCCTTGATGTCTTTGGATGTCTCTAGACCATTTTCTATCTTTGTGGTACATCCAAATTAATTGGTGTGCTCATGGTTGAAATTTTTTTCTTGTCCATGTTCAGTTTTTCATGTTCCTAGCTGACATGTTGGTGGTAGCGTGTTGTGGATCTTTGAGGTGAAATTAATTAAAGTACTTTTTTGTTGGAGATTTCCATTTGGGTCTCCACTATGTTGAGGTTGACCTTGGTAGATTCACATTAGAAATTTATTTGTAAATTTGGGCTGACATTGCAAATATATTCTATTTTTCTAGTTGACTAAGTTGTGAAGAAATCTAATATAGTTGATATATATGTATGATTGTTTCATCACTACTTCATGTGCATGATGTGCTCCTGTTTGTTTATGTGTGAATATCATTCAAAGGGAAAGTGTAAAGAAGATTGAGTGAAGTGTGAAGAATATTTATTGAGCTTAATTGTAATTGTAATTAGGCTTGTCAAGAAGCTATTTGCTTAGTTCATACCCTCCAAATTTTAATCCTATTCTATATTGTTGGGAAGTGAACCCTTCTTGTATTTGCAAAGTGAGCTCTATGTAATGTGCCTGAATGCATGTGCATTCCCATTATTATTTTCATTAAACTTTTAACAAGGTATAATCTTGTGGACTAACATCCACTGGTCATGGTTTTTCCCCTAATAGGGTTTCCATGAAAAAAAATCTTGGTGTTCTCTATCTATCTGATGTATTAATTGATAGTTGTTAATTGCTTGTTCAATAGATCTGAGATTAATTTAAGTAGAGTTAGAAAATTTTAGGTTTTTGTGATAATTGATTCACCCCCCTCTTAGTTTTTTGTCCTCATTTTGCCAACAGATACAAAGAAGACAAAGAATATTTCCACAAAGAGACAATTACAATGCAATAGAGGATTCAACCACAACCACTTATATACATGAATGATAGAGTTAACCTTCAGTTGACTATATCTGGAAACTTAGCATTAAGCTTCATACTGATCTTCCATAGTCGCATCACACACACATTTTGAGTTGAATCAATGTTGCATCAGACTACACTTTATCTATTCCCTTATTCCTTGCACTTGTACCAATCACTCTCTCTCCTTCACAAACTCATCTTAGATTTATACTATCTTCAACTTTGAAACATATGCAAAGTTGACCATCTAAATTCAAATTAAGTTGGTGCCAAAAAGGTGGGATTAGAATGAGGGTGACCCAAACAAATGCTTGATGTAGACCCAAAAATATCCAACATGATTCACCAACTTTGAAAGTAGTGTTCAAAACATGGTCGGCCAAAAAATTGTAAAACACATAGAACCTTTAAGCGCAAATCCTCCAAATACAAAATTTATCTTCAATAGAATTAGGGAAACTCATCTTTAGAGCTATAATTATGAACCAAGAACTTTTCTCTCAAAAATCAACTAAGAAATATAATAGCATCTTCTAGTAATTATGAACAACATATTTTATCCACACAACCTCAGGAGAAAATCCAGATCTAAACACAGAGCCAACAGAAAAGTATCTTCATTACAATTTTCTCAATATCCTTGACATATGTAGCAACAACAACTGCTAATAACCAGTTGACATCAAGACTAGTTGACATCAAGACAAGGTTGACATCAATGACAACACCTTTAGTCATGTATCAATGATAACACCTTCAATACTACATCATTGATCTTCCATTCTTGCATGGTCAATATCACCCTTTTCCATTGATGGAAACACATGATGTGAAAAACTATCAAAGACAACATACAAGCTCTAAGTGTAATTTTTTTCTCCCCCTTGGAAGATAATTTATTTGAGCTCCTTTTCTTTTTTCTTTTCATCCTTCTTCTTTCATTTTCACATTCTTGACATCAATGGAAAAGGCATAACAATAGTGTTCATTGATTTCTCCTTTGACATGATAAATAACACCTGAAACTATCTACTCCCCCTGAGAGGTAGTCACAAAAAAATTAGTATAGATGAAAGATATATCCATAGATCCACCAAAGTAATGCATCTCCATATGCATCTAGTTCAATAACATGGATGGGTAATAACTGCTAGCTTCTATTGGAGATAATCAAAAGTATCTTTTGGAAGAGCATGTTGCAAGAATGGAAGATTCTTTCATTTATGTAAATCTAAAGGTTTCTTAATTGATGTGAACTTGGTATTGATGTCAATTGGTCTTGATGTTAACCAGTTATAAACTATTTTTTTGTTGCATATATGTTGAGGATATTGAGAAAAATATGTTAAAGGTACTTCTGTGTTGGCTTTGGGTTTGGTCTAGATTTGATGCCAAGGTGGTGTGGATACGATATGTCTTGGTTGTGTTCTAGAAGAAACATTCCTAGTTTGGAATCATCTTATAGTTGAGTTGCCCTAATTTCTTTGAAGAAAACTCTGGCATTTGGAATATCTATGCTTAAATTTTTTGTGTTTTATAATGGTTTGGTAGAACATGTGTTGAACAATACTTTCAATGTTTTTGAAGCATGTTGGATATATTTGGGTCCACATCAAGTGTATTTTTGGGTCGCCCTCATTCTAATTCCAGCTTAAAATGTTTTGACACTTTCCTAATTTAAATTTGAATTTGGATGGTTGACTTTGGATGTTTCAAAGTTGAAGATGGTATAAGTCTAGGATTAGTTTGTGAAGGAAAGAGATTGTGGTACGAGTGTGAAGAAGGGAATAGAGAAAGTGTAGTTTGATGTGACATTGGTTCAAATCATAACGTGTGTGTGAGGTGAGTGTGGAAGATCAGCTCCAAGTGTAATGATAAGTTTCCAAATGTAGTGAGGAAAAGGTTAACTCTATCATTCATGTCAAAAAGTGGCTATGGTGGAACTATTTGTTGCATTGGGATTGTAGTATCTCCATGACAATCATATTTTTCTATTTTGTATCTCTATGGTAGTGAACCCTCTAGATTTGTAGACCCTAGGACAGTGAGTCCTTAATGTGGACAGTGAGTCCAACATGGTGTATGGTAGCTCCTCCCGCTTTGCACCAATCTGCTAGAAGACTTCTCTCTGTCTTCAACCAAGAACCTGCCAATTTCTAGGCTCTGACTAGACTTAGATCATTAACTAAGCCTTGCTTCAACTCTGTTTCAAGAGTCACTCCTTGTGCTTAACCTTTGAAGGACTTAACACCATTTAAGTTTGCAATCTTCTTCCAACACCTAGAAGGATCTAAGTGCCAACTTCATCATCAACCTTGAACTGCTTGCAGGGGAGCTAGAGACACTGATTTCTTGCATTTCACATCCAATTGAATGCATCTTGGAGGGTCTTCAATCTTCAATCTACCCGATCTCAAGATTTTTCCTTTGAAGAGGCCTAATCCTTGTAGCCCTTACCAGTCACTTTTCTTCCTTTTTCTCTTAAACTTGTCAAACAACCTACCAATTAAATGGCACTTCCTGACACCCTTTTCAGTCCTTTAAAACATTTAAAAGGTTTTCAGACCCCTGTATCATCCGTACAGTGGATTCCTACTTTCAAGGGCAAATAGGCTAATTAGGCCTAATTCCTAGGGTTTAACACTTTCTCCTTCAAATCTATCTCAAATGGATTGATTGAGGTTTCAATCCTTCTATCATACTTAGCTATGACAAAATCTCACCTGGAACCGTACTATGGTCATACTGTACTCCTTCCCCTGCCTAAGTTCTTCAAATTCTCACTCTCAAACTCCTAACTGGACTGTCCTAGCTCGCCTAGGGTTTGAGTTTAAAAATCCTTGCTTGACTCTTTGGAACTCCTACTTCTAAATATGTACAAAAGACTGGCTCCCCTATCATTTCCATCCAATCTCTGGGAAACCCTGTGGTTAGATTTCATGGGGGAGCCATTTAAGGACTGACTGCTCAAAACTGGAATTACAATTCCCTTACACTCTAATCTATGGATTCAAAGCACTAAATCTACTCAAAGCAACTTGTTTATACAAAGAAAGATATTCAAAACTACTCTATGAACACCAATACAATGCTTAATCAGTAAATACAATGTCTTTAACACCACTGTTTCTCAAGTTACTCAGAAAACACAGAAAATGCAGAAAATTCTCTATTCCTTCACACCAAAATTTGATTACAATGAATACTAACTGCTTTCTACAAGACATTTTCTTTACATAGATTCCTTTGCCACATTTCAAGGGAAGTTGATCGATCCCTTACTCCTAAATTTCAAGGAATCCAAGACAATTAAGTTGCATGCAACCAAACAATGTTGTCATGCAACTTTGCAATATTCTTGCAACTTTGCCATCATCCTACACTTTAGGACCTTAATCTCCTTGATTATGAGCCAACAACTCCCCTAATTTCCTCTTGGCATGCTTTAACAATGACTATGTGTTTAGAACACATTAAAGGCTCAACACTCACATTAACCTACTAAACTAATTAAAGCAAAAGATGCTTAATAAAGACTAAGCTTTGATGACCTTAGTCCTAGTGACTAATTCATTTATTCCACACACAAACAAGACCTTCTAAGGTCCAAATTAAACACACTATCATCCTAACTTGGCTAAGGTTAGGTACAAGCCAAAATTGAACATAACAACTAGAGTTTAGCCTAGGTGCCCCTGCACCATCCTCCCCAAAACAAAAGATTTCAATCCACCCTTGGATTGAGCAAGTTGAGATCAATGCCCAACTTCTTGAATTCTGACTCCTTGATCCACACTGCATCAGCATCAGGTTGACCATGCCTTTTCCTCAGATGTTCTTTGTATTCTTTGGTCCTGGTCTTCTTGTAGACCCTGGTATCCAATATCTTGTCAACTTGTTTGACTGTAACAGTACGCAATTTAAGTTCTTCCACATCTTGGATGACTTCATGGAGGGTCTAATCCATATTTGGTGGTGGTCCTTTATAATGCACCAGATCTACAACATTGAAAATAGGGGATAGTCCACTGTCATCCGATAGCTGCACCTTGAAAGCATTGTTTCCATATTTCTCCAAGATAGGACAGGGACCTATCCTCTTCATTTGCAACTTATGAGGAACTCCTTTCTGTAGTCTAGACTTGTTCAAATGCACCATTACTAAGTCTCCAACATTGAATTGAACTTCTTTCCTATGCTCATCCACCTTAGTCTTATGCTTCATTGTATTTTCTGCCAATGTCTTTTTGACTGTATCATGAATCTTCTGCATTGCATAGGAAAAATCATCAGCATATCCACTTCCCTTGAATCCATCCTTCAACTCTCTTAGCTCATAGATTCCTCTAGGATGTAGTCCATAGACAATTTCAATGGGACTCTTCCCTGTTGATCTATTTACAGTGTCATTATAGGCATATTCAGCTTGCCCAATCAATTGATCCCATTGTTGACCATACTCCTTGGTCAAGCATCTTAAGAGGTTTCCAAGTGTCCTATTTACAACTTCAGTCTGACCATCAGTTTGGGGATGGTATGCAGATCCAAAGGATAAATTAGTGCCCATTCTTTGCCAAAGAGTCTTCCAAAAATGACTCATAAACTTAGTGTCTCTGTCTGATACAATGCTGATTGGTAATCCATGAATCCTTACTATCTCTTTGAAGAAAAGAGAGGCTATTTGACTGGCATCATTGGTTGTTTTGCATGGCACAAAGTGAGCCATTTTGTTGAATCTGTCTACAACCACATAAACATTGTCCATGCCTTGCCTTGTCTTGGGTAACCCAACTACAAAGTCCATACTCAAGCATTCCCATGGCCTAGAAGGAATGCGCAGTGGCTGATATAGGCCTGCATTTGAAGAAGTACCCTTGGCCTTTTGACACACTACACAACTTTCCACATACCTTCTAACATCTAAGTTCATTCTTGGCCAAAAGTAAAACCTTTGAACCAGTTCCTGAGTTTTGCTATCCCAAATGACCACTCAATGCACCATTATGCTTTTCTTGTATCGTCTCTTCTAATGCAACCTCTAGAACACATATATCGATTCCTCAAACAATAGATCACTTGCAAAGTATATATTCAACATATTTTCTATGGAAATGATTCTTGTATTCAGCACATACCTTATAAATATCTACAAAGTTTTCATCATCTACATATAGATCCTTGAAATGATCTATCCCCATGCTCTTCAACTGAATTTCCTGAATTGTGAGGACTCTTCTACTCAATGCATCAGCCACTTTGTTGAGAGCTCCTTTCTTGTGCTTGATATTAAAGGTGTAAGCTTGCAAGTACTCCACCCATTTCATGTGTCTGTGACTCAACTTCTCTTTGTGAATTCAGTGAAACTGAAAGTGCTTGGTTGTCTCGAATACACTATGAATTCCTTTGGGAAGGTAATGCCTCCACTTCCTTTCTTAAAGCCCTGACCAATGCATACATCTCAAGGTCATAAGAAGAATACTTCTTCTTGGCTTCACTTAGCTTCTCCTAATGAAAAAGCCACTGGGTCTCCATTTCTCTTGAATGAGAATAGCTCCACAGCTTGCATCACACTCAATGGTGAATAGCTTCTCAAAACTAGGTAACACCAAAACAGGTTGGGTAGCTATCTTTTCCTTTAGCAACTCAAAACTCTTGTTAGCTTGCTCATTCCATACAAACTTGGTTTTCATTCCTCCTTTTATGGTATCCAACATAGGAGCACAAATAGCACTAAACTATCTTATGAATTTCCTATAGTATTGAGCAAGACCATGGAAGCTTCTTACCTCTGTTGCTGTCTTTGGAGTAGGCCAATTGAGGATGGCTTCCACTTTGCTACTATCCATCTTCAAGTTGCCATGTGATAGCACAAATTCAAGGTAAACTAGCTCTGTTTTGATGAACTCACACTTTTCCAAATTGATCATCAGCTTCTCCTCCTGTAGCCTCTTGAAAATCAACTCTATATGTTGGAGGTGCTCTTCTCTTGTTCTACTATAGATTAGTATATCATCAAGATACACCACTACAAATTTGCCAATGTAGTCTTTGAGGATTTCATTCATGAGTCTCATGAATGTGGAGGGGGCATTAGACAGTCCAAATGGCATAACTAGCCACTCATAGAGACCCCTCATTATTGTTGCCCACTCATCTAACTCATGTATCCTAATTTGGTGATAAGCACTTTAAATCTATCTTGGTATAGTACCTAGCTCACCTAGACAATCCATGAGATCTTCAATCCTAGGATAGGGAACCTATACCAAATGGTTATCTTATTTATTGCCCTCGAATCAAGACAAAGCCCATTCTCCTCCTTTTAGGTGGTAAGACAGCTGGGTACTCTATTACGGACTAATGCTTTCCTAATGATACCTACAGAGGTTCTTTGAATCCCCGCTATTTCCCTCATTTCTTTTGTTGAGGAGTCATCTTGTAGGCTACTTTGGTTTTGTGGGTAGCTCCCAGAAGTCAAGTCTATCCTATGACTTATGGCTCTTTAGGAGGTAATGTCGGGTTGACCACTACTTACAATGCCTTCATAGGTCTGCAACAATTTATGTATCTCCTTAGGTAACTCTTGCTTTTCAGATGCTTTCTCTTTGCTCACCTCTCTTGGCTTGATCATCACTGCATAACCAACTCCTTCTCCTTCTTCCAAGGCTTCTAAGAACTCTTTTTCACCAACCATGAGTAGTTTAGAACTTGTTGTCTGCACCTTTGTATCTTCTAGCAAAGACTGAATCTTAAAGGTTACCTTATCTTTCTTGAAAGTATAGGAGTTCTTTGCTCCATCATGCACAACTTGGCAGTCAAATTGCCATGGTCTACCTAGGAGCAAGTGACATGCATCCATAGGTAACACATCACACAAAACTTTGTCCTTGTACCTACCAATTGAGAACTCCACCCATGCTTGTTCATTCACCAAGACATGTTGACCTTTATTGAGCCATGTGACCTTGTAAGGATTGTTGTGGGGTATCCTTGCCAACTTCAGCTTGTTGACTGTCTCCTCTGACACAATGTTGTCAGTAGACCCTGAGTCAATGATAACTCTACACACTTTCCCCATCATCTTGCACTTTATCCTAAATAGGGACCTCCTTTGGCTTGGTTCTTCTTTCACCGGCTCCTTGATCAAAGTTCTCCTCATCATGAGGTTCTCACCTTCCTCTGAGTTCAATGGTACTTCAAGATGTTCATCTACTGTAGTAGCCTCAACATGAACCAAATTAGTTCTCTTGTCACCTCCATGAGAAGTACTACCTTTCTTTGGACATCTATAGGCCGGGTGTCCCAATTGATTGCAGTGGTAACATTTCATGTTGGTGAAGTAGTTACCTCTTCCTTGTCCACCACTTCTTCCTCTGGAGCTGGAGCCTCTTCCTCTACCACCTCTACTAGAGCTTCCTTCTTGCTACTCAGAGTATCTGACTTCTCCTTGGGCCCTTGGTTCTGAACTTCTTCCACCATAACCTCTTCTTTGTCCTCTGCTGTCTTTCCCTTTACCTCTACTTTTGGGTTTTTTCTCTTGCTTCTTTTTGCCTTTTTCCTCTATCTTCAAAGCCATTTGATAGCATTGGCGGACTGTTTTGAAGTTCACTAGGCTCATGTCTTCTTGAATAGACCATTTAAGTCCATTTAAGTACCTTGCTAGCTTGATGCTTTCATCTTCAACCACCTTTGATCTGAGGCATAATTTTTGAAACTCCCCGGTGTATGTTTGGACATCCATATCCTTTTGCCTAAGATTGTGTCTTCTCCTATGCAACTAAACTTCATAATCATTAGGTAGATAGGTCTCCATTTTATCTTAGTTAACAATTTCATTCCCTCTCCATGAAACTATGGACCTTTACCTTTCTTTCTCTCTTTCACAGGCTGGGCCTCCCACCATGTGAGTCAGCCTCCTCAACCTTTGGACTTGGCCACCTTTACCTTTTGGGCCTCTGTTATTCCATCACATTCAAAGTGATTTTCTATGCTTTCAATCCAGTCTACAACTGAATCAGGGTCCATTTTTCCACTGAATAGTGGCACTCCTTCCAATGCTTTTCCACTTAAGGCCTGCAATGCCTTTAGGAAGGGTTCTTCAGCAAGAACAGGGTCAGGCTTTAGAGCTTCCTCCTCCAAGTCCTCTTCTTTTTCCTTTGCTTCCTACTCTTCCTTCTACTCTATCTTTATCCTTCACACTTTGTCTCCATTGCTTCATGGACCTCATCCAAGAGCTTCCATTCGAGATAACCTTTCTCTCAGCAATTGGTTATCTTCCTCTTGCTCTTCTACCTTTTTAGCTAACTCAGCATTAGTCACCATGGTTATTTCCTCTGGTGTGTTCTCTCCTACTGACTCAATGGGATGCAACATCAACCACAAGCCTTGACCAAACAATGGCTCTGATACCAATATGGTGTATGGTAGCACCAAGGTTTGCTTGCACCAATCTGCTAGAAGAATTCTCTCTGTCTTCAAACAAGAACCTGCCAATTTATAGGCTCTGACTAGACTTAGATCATTAACTAAGCCTTGCTTCAACTCTGTTACAAGAGTTCCACTGCTTGTGCTTAACCTTGAAGGACTTAACACCATTTTGAGTTTGCAATCTTCTTCAACACCTAGAAGGATCTAAGTGCCAACTTCATCACCTTGCTTGAACTGCTTGCAGGGGAGCTGGAGACACTAATTTATTGCATTTCACATCCAATTGAATGCATCTTGGAGGGTCTTCAATCTTCAATCTACCCGATCTCAAGATTTTTCCTTTGAAGAGGCCTAATCCTTGTAGCCCTTACCAGTCACTTTTCTGCCTTTTTCTCTTAAACTTGTCAAACAACCTACCAATTAAATGGCACTTCCTGACACCCTTTTCAGTCCTTTAAAACATTTACAAGGTTTTAGACCCCTGTATCATCCGTACAGTGGATTCCTACTTTCAAGGGCAAATAGGCTAATTAGGCCTAATTCCTAGGGTTTAACACTTTCTCCTTCAAATCTATCTCAAATGGATTGATTGAGGTTTCAATCCTTCTATCATACTTAGCTATGACAAAATCTCACCTGGAACCGTACTATGGTCATACTGTACTCCTTCCCCTGCCTAAGTTCTTCAAATTCTCACTCTCAAACTCCTAACTGGACTGTCCTAGCTCGCCTAGGGTTTGAGTTTAAAAATCCTTGCTTGACTCTTTGGAACTCCTACTTCTAAATATGTACAAAAGACTGGCTCCCCTATCATTTCCATCCAATCTCTGGGAAACCCTGTGGTTAGATTTCATGGGGGAGCCATTTAAGGACTGACTGCTCAAAACTGGAATTACAATTCCCTTACACTCTAATCTATGGATTCAAAGCACTAAATCTACTCAAAGCAACTTGTTTATACAAAGAAAGATATTCAAAACTACTCTATGAACACCAATACAATGCTTAATCAGTAAATACAATGTCTTTAACACCACTGTTTCTCAAGTTACTCAAAAAACACAGAATTCTGCAAAAATGCTTTCTTCTATTCCACACAACAAAACTTGATTACAACCATCTAACTGCTGTCTACGAGCCATTACCTTTACATAGATGCCTTTGCCACATTTCAAGGGATGGTGATCGATCCCACATTCCTAATTTAAAGGGAGTCCAATATAACTAAGTTGCATGCAATTCCACAACTATTGTCATGCAACTTTACAACAACATTTTGCAACTTATCACTATGTCATGATCCTAAATCTTAGGACCTCTAACACCTTGATCTCGAGCCAACAACTCCCTTAACTATCCCTTGGCATCTTCTAACAATGACCATGTGGTTATAACACATTTAATACCCTACATTCCAACATAAACTGTCTAGAGCTAAATAAACAACATTTAACAAAAATGATTAACTAATGATGACTTTAGTCCTAGTGACTAACTCACCACACACAACCAAGACCTTCTAAGGTCCAAAGCAAACACACTAACACCCTGATTTGGCTAAGATCAGGTACAAGCCAAAATTGATGACAAACAAAATGGAGATCAGCCTAGGTGCTCCTGCACCAAAAAATAGTGAGTCCTTATTCACATAGTGTGCCTATTGCAATTAGTTTTCTTTCTTCTCATTAGTGTGAGTTAATCATCACTATGGTTTTCCCTTTATTGTTTTTCCACATAAATATGGTGTTGTGTTAATGTGTTTGATTTAAATTTTTGCATTGGTTTTTGATGATTAATCTTTTAAGCAATGTTTGGTTCCACTAATTGCAATGAAAGATTTAATTTGGTGACAACTAATTCACCCCCTCCATGAGTTGTCATGTTCAATAATGGGTGTCAGAGTGGTTCCTTGGAGAAGAGCTTAACCACTTTAGGAAGATCTGGGATGGGTGGAAAAATTATTCATGAGTATCTAAGGTTCGATGGAATGAACTATGCTTCCCAGAAAATATTAATGCAAGAATATTTAGAGTATTGTGGATTTGATGTGGAAAAAGCTTAGAAGAATTTTATGTTCCTTCGGTGAATTGTTTGATTAATATTGATTAGATCAAGGAAAATGAAGTAAACAATAAGGATAAACATATTTTGAATATTAGCTTTGTACACATAGAGTTGATTAAAGTGAAAAATCTAAAGACTGCAAAAGAAGTCTAGGATACTTTGGAAAGAGCACATGAATATGATGAAAGAGTTAAAGAGGAAAAAATATAGAATTTAGAGATAGTTTGAGCTTCTATGCTTGTCAAAGGATGAGAATTTCAAATCATATGTACAAAGACTTGATGAAATTGTATTTGGAATGAGAGGACTAGGTGCTATTTCAAATGAAACTAAATTGTAAAGAAAATTCTCAGAAGTTTACCTAATACTTATAGTGCAAAGGTGTGTGTTATTGAACAAAGAATAGATTATTAAACCTACAATAAAGATGTGTTGTTAAGATATCTAACATTCTATGAAATGAGGAAGCCAAACTTGAAAAATGGATGTAAAATAGAGACTACTTTCAAGGAAAAAAAAGTTGAAGATCTAGATGAAGAAAGTCTTGATGAAATTGAAGCAAACTTTGTAAGAAAGATGAAGAAAGGCTCTCAAAAGTATGAAGGTAAGTTACCATTTAAATGTTTTAGTTATTGAGAAATTGGTCATTATGCTACAAGATGTCCAGAAAGAGCTAAGAGAAATAGATTAAGGTGAGAAAAAGAAAGAAAAGGTAAGAATATTAACAAAGAATACTATGTGAATGAGAATGCTAGTATATTTTATAAAGATTCAAAGTATAAAGATCCAAATAATAATGAATGCTTGTTTTTAGATATAAAGGATGAACCTACTTCTGCTAAATCTGAGAAACAAACAAAGGAAACCCCTTTGGAAAAGGAGAAGAATGAAGGTATTGTAATCTCTGCCTTGCATGCTAAATAGGAAAATAATTTCTGGGTAATTGAAAATTGTTGTTCACATCACATGATTGGTGATAAGAATAAGTTTACTAAACTTGAGAAATGTGATGAAGGTTTGGTTATGTTTGGAGATGATACTGGTTTTAAGATTTGATGAATTGGTTCAGTTAGTTTTGATGGAAAGCATAAGAATGATGACGTATACTATGTTAAGGGAGTAAGGTATAATATTTTGAGTGTTTATCATATGTGCAATAAAGGATATGATCTTATATTAAAGGATGAAAGATGTTAGATCCAGAAAGGATCGAGAATAGTTATTGCTATAGGAAAAAAATTTGAAGGGAGTATCTATCAACTAAAGGGTGCTAACGGATGATGCTTTATGACTCAGATTAATGATAGCTGGCTATGGAATAGGAGAATATATCACATAATCCCTGATAAATTGGTAAGGATTAGTGTTGTTCAACCCATGATAGATTGACCAACAATTACAAATATTGTCAATGCTATGTGTAGAAATTATCAGTTTGAGAAGCAAGCGAGAATACATTATAGATCAAAGGAAACAATGTTGGAAACAAGAAACACTAAGAGGGCTGGTGAATCAACGTTGTGCAAAAATTCAATTTTATTGTTCTATCTTTTAACTTACTGGACCATTCAACAAAAGAAATATGCATCAACAAAAAATAATCACAACACCATACCACCAAAAATTCTACATGGAAACACTATTAGGGGAAAAACCATGGTGGATGGCCAATCCATAATATAATGAATATATCAAAAATAAAAAGTACAAAATGGGAATGCACTTACATTCAAGCTCACTACCTAGAGCTCACTGCTCAAAATGGATGGGCTCACTACCCTACAATGATTTGGAATATATCCAAAAGAGTGAACTGATGAAATATGATCTATTATGCCTAATTATAGTTCCTATTAAGCTCTGTGGATAATATTATGTCCTTTTGACTTATCCAACAATTCTACTCTTCTCTACAAAACACACACTACAAAAATATTAATGCACAAGTGAAACTATGCATAATAGCCTAATCACCCTTTTGATGTTCGCTACCCACTACCACACTTCTATTTTTAATACACCAAATGATATGTCAATTTTTTTATATTATCCATATCTATAAATTAAGTTTCTATAGGTCATCCTTCATAGAACTTGGAAATTTTGTCAACTGTCAGTCCAAATCATGAACAATTTTGATGCGCAGCCATAAAAGTCAGCTAGACTATAGCTAGGACCCATAATTAAATGTTTGAACATAAAAATAATTTAAATAATTACTCTTTACACATCCACAACATGCCACATTCATTGAGTTGGCCACAATCAAAAAACATCCTACTAGACCTCCAAGCTCATACAACAACTAATGCAACACCACAAAATCTAGTAATAAGATAACATACATGCTTAACAAGCAATCCTAGGGATCCACAACACAAAAAAGTGATCTGATGAAGTAGATAGATTAACTGAATTTCCAGATACCCTGTTCTTTAGGTATTCTGCCAGTAACACATAGTATTAAGTGATCCCACAAAGTTGGTTTACGATTTCTGGGAGATTCTAATTTTTGCTAAAATCACATATTTTTATAAAATATAATGATTTAAGCCTTAAAAAGTTCCATTTAAAGCATTCCAATTTTAGAGGGTTTGATCAAACTACCTTAAATCAAACCCCCTTGGATAGAACCCCACTAGTTTTAAACCATACCTATAATAGAGTCTCCTTTACACCTATCAAAATGCTCATAAAAAACCACTTTTTATTTACCTTTGGGGGGATCAAATGAATTCATTTATAATTTATTTTTTCTAAGTATGTAGTCCTTATTATAAGCTTCCCAAAAAATATAATTTTAAATAAATTTAAATTTATTACTATATTTATTTATTATTTCTTGTGAATGTAGGTTTTTCACCAAAAATCAAGCTCTTTGTTCTGCACGTGTGGAAAAATAGCAAATTATCAACAATTTCTTTTTTTTAAATATGAGTGCACTAGATATTGGAAGTTTTTATCCAACAAAAAGTAAAATTTGAATTTTGATACATAAAAAAAGTTACGCTATACTCCACACTATGTCCGGAATTGTAATTAGTTTGACTTCAAAACTTGATTAAAGAAAAAATATTCAATAAAATACTATCTAACCAATTTGAAGCACTAGATATTAGAGTTACAAATCTAAATTCAAAATAATTAGAATTTTATCCTTCATGGAAAAAAGGTTATGTGTTATACATTGAGAATCACTTTTTAAAAATGTTGTTTTCTGAAAAAAACTGGTTTTTGAGGGAGATAGAAAAAGAAGTGCAATCTGATTCCAAAAATTTTGAAAAAAATATATTTAGAATATATAGACAAAATTTCACAAAATTCTAGTTTGCATCATCTTCAAATTCCTCACGGTTTAGACGCTATAGGTCCCCAAAAGTGAAGATTTAGTTAAAAAAAATTATTTCAGTGTCTAGTTTGGCCAAAAATTGTAAACCACTATTGTGGGATCACCCATGATTACAATTTATCAATTGTTATGACTAGATACTAATATTTGGACCATGGAAATGACTTCATTTTCCATCAATGACAACACCAAAAGCCATATGCAAACAATATCCCCATTTGGCATTGATGGCAACACTTATTGAAAAATGACTAAGTGTCAAAGCTGGTAAGTGCACTACCAAAATTCAAAATAAAACTCCCCCTAAGAATGTTAGGGCATTTTTCACTACACTCTCTCCCCCTTTCACATCAATGAAAAAATTGGGGAATCCAAAATTTCAAAACTATACAAATATAACCTGAGACATACAAAAATTTGAAGACATTTACAAAGTCATTCTTGAGTCCACTTAAGTTGGAGTCCCAAAAACTTCTCAAACTCTCAAAAAATTGTATATGACTACAAAGAAGGTATGACAAAGTTTCTACTACTTCAAGATATACCAAATCTAGAGCAGCCATAGCATATTTAACCTCTTTCAAAGCATTCACCATTATCTCAATATTTGTACTTATTAGTCCCCCTGAGTTCACATACTCTCCCAATAATTCTCTCATTTTAAAGTTTCAAACTCTTTATTTTGTTGAAAAAAGACATTACTTGACTTTCTTGTTTACCAACATTACTAGCTAATGGGTCAAAAGTATTGAAAATAGTGACCAACTATTGTTCAATGTCTTTCACATTCTCATTTGCTTTAGTAAATTTTGACAAGACCAAGCAAGACTTGTACACTTTTCCTCCTTCAAACATAGTACCTTGAATATTTTTCATGCAAGTGCCTAACAAATCTTTGTCTTTAGAAATCAATTCATTTAGGCTACCATCTCTCTTTTCCTTGAACTCCTTTTTCACTATAACCAAAACTGATTTCTCAAAAGATTTAAAATGAGAATTTATAGAATTTATTAGCTTCTTTAACTCATCAAAGGAGGAACCTGATGGGTCCATAAAATAAGTATGCATTAATTTTTGTAAAACTCTAGATGCAAGATTTAGCAGTTCACTATCTTCTATGTGAGATTTGAGTATCCTCTCATTTGCTTTCGCTTGAGAAATTTTAGTGACCTTCACCATCTAAATTGGAAACAGAGTGGATAGGTTAATGGATCTTTCATCCAACTCAGTATCTGACTCTTCCTATTTCTCCAGTAGAAATATCTTCACTTCCTCTATTATGATTTCTTGATCCTTTTCTTTTTCAACCTTGGATTCTAATTCAAGATTGACTTTAGGAAATTCAACTTCTTCAATATGCACTTCCTTTTTGTCAGCTAACACCTCAATAGGGACCTTAGATACCACAGGTGTCTCTACATTTTCCTTATTAGGAGAAGCCAAAATATCCTCAAATTATGGAGGATTAGATACATTCATGTTCTCCTCATTCTCATTCTCTTCTTTATCTACATTTACCTCCACATTCACTTCTTCATTTTCTTGAACATTTTTCAGTATTGATCTCCTTAATGTTAATCTTATCCCTTGACAAAAACTCTTCCATAATTTCTCTATTTTCACTGAAAACAACATCAATTTCACCAATCATGAGTTTATTTACCCTTGTATTGATCTTAAATTCCCTTTTAGCTTTTTCAAGGAATAAATCCATCTCTTCAATTGTCATTTCTGCGCACAAATATGCAAGAAATCTCTTCCTCAAATTTTCTTCTTCTAATCTGGCACTCAGCCTCCTAAATTCCAAAGCATCATACATACTTGTAGGAAAACCAAACATGATTTCAACAAGAGCTTTATTAAAAAAAATTGAATGCTTTATTGTAGCTTCTTCAAGAATTGTCTTACTAGATTCATCAAAGGTCTCATACCAATCATAGAGTGGCTTGAGATTTCCATCTTTCACCACTGCATTCTCAACTTCCTCAATAGTCATACTGGGCTTGTCAACTTTGGCCTTTTTCTTTGGTTCTTCTCCTTTTCTGAACAATTTTGTCTTGTTCAATTTGACAGCCTGAGTTCTAGTAGCTTTTATCTCTCTTACTACTTCTAAATCAATTTCTTCCACTTCATATGTAGATGCAACTTTGTAAGATCTTGTGCTTTTATTTTTCTTCCCTTTTCTAGAAGCCTTGGCTTGATTTGACTGAACTGGAGGGGAAATCCTGGTAGATCTAGTGTGGGAAGGAGATGTTCCTAGACCAGCTAATTTTGCCTTTTCTTTCTTTTTAGCCGCTTCAGATTCATATCTTTTCCTTCTCACTTCTTTCAGTTTCTACACAATAATGCCCATAGTTTCTACAAAAGATTGTCTCTTTTCTTACACTTTTGACTATCATGGGCTTTTTCAATTCCAAATGAACCCACAATATTTTCTCTACATAGGTTCCAAACCTTTCTTCTCCTTGATCTAGTGGTGAATTCAACAAGTGTTCTACATACATCTTCAGAATGTTCTCATCTACTTCATAACCCATAGGAATGATCTGAACTATCCTAGGATTAGTAGTTTCCATATGACACTAGTCAATGTCTACTATGAAGCAAATAGTGTCTTTGTACTATTCCACTATTGTTGTAGGAATTCTCTCTCTAGCATGCATCAAATTATGAATTTTTTTAAAGTAACCCCATAATATTGTATTGTGGGTCTTTCGATCACCTAGTCCAAATAACATTTTTCTTATCTAAACAACTACTAGCACATCATTATGCCATTAAGATTTACTAACTCCAAAAACCTCACCCAAGAAGTAGAAAAATAGATATATCGGCAGGTTATGGTATTTGAATATGTTCTTATCCTTCTTCATTTTTCCCAAATTCTCCAATAACTGGCTTCTAAGCAGTTCACACAAGTCATAGTTTGCATTTTGTTTAACCATCTCATATGTTGCATAGATAGTTGTGTTAGATACTAAATTCTCTTGGCTTGAGTGATAAATCTTATAGCTAATAACCATTGATGTAAATTTTACATCCACTATGAAAATATAATCTATTTTCATTGCTATTTTATCCCATTATGAGCCTGTCGCATCGATAACCTTATCATTCTTCATAGACTTCAAAACTAGAAGTTTGCCAATGGAATTTAGACTTATGACTGCACATATAGCTTCTTTTTTTATTTTCAATGGCACATCCAGCCACATGAATTCATCATGGACACAACTCAACACTTATCAAACCCATTCATCAACTTCAAATGTGCGAAATTTCACAAATTACACAAATTTCTTATCTTCTAGGGTTTTAAATTCCAGTTTCACTAGAAAATATTCTTGAATTATGTGATGAGAATACAAATGAGAGCTTCCCAAATATTCAATATTCACATGCACATAAGCCCTGATATCCTCAATATGCAAGACTGTGTATGACACCAATGAAAATGTACCTAAGGGCTCTATATCTATGGACTTATACATATTCCATTTAAATTTTGGACATGACCTATCCTTAACTTTGACTACCAGTGGAGTGTACATGATTGTAATCACATAAGTTTACAGGTTTTTCAATAAATACCTTTTGGAGAAAAAACAAAATTTGATCGCAGACTTCCTTTATGCTTGAATATCTCTATAGTTTGGCAATGATCACTTCAGAGCTCTCGAAACTTGTTTTCTCCAAATGCAATATGAAAAATGAGGGTTGAAGCCATTCTTTCATTGTCCACATACCTAACTCCTTTAGTTTACAATAAATTCCCTTGCCCTAACTCATCTAGTTTCCTTTCTTTTAGGCACTGAGATAGACAACTCTTGTTTGTATCTCCAATATTCTTGACTAATGCTTTTAATTTATTTCTCAACATCTAAAAAGTATCAATTCTCCTACTTGAATCATGTGGATTCTAGTACCAATCACTTGAAAAATGGGGTTTAGGATTTTTTCTTGATAGCTCCCCTAGTCTAGAGGACTAAAATTGCTCGAGGAATTACTAGAAGTTGCTTCTGGTGGTGGTGCATTTCCTTCTACAGATGGATTATTCTTCACCCATTTCTTTTGAATTTTCTTTCTGATCACATTAGTAGTGACTTTTCATTTTCCTTTGACATCCTATTGCATGTTTTGTTTTACCAAACCTCTTATGTTCCAATAGAATCTAGCAATGTCACCAAATTTGTTGTAGTTGTAGCACACATCAATTCTCTGTCTAGGCCAACTATTCCACATAATTTTTCTTGATCTAAATTGGTTAGAAATATGTCCAAATCTATTGAATGCATAACATTTGACATCTTTATGAGATTTATTTATCACAATCCTACATTCACTGGACTTGTGATCATACTTATGTAAATTAAAACACTGTCTTGAGAATGATGGTCTACCAGTATTCATTCTACTCCTACACTAAGAAGAAATATGACCAAATTTTTTTCAAACATAACAATAGCCATTGAATCTTTGAGCATTTGGTTTCCTTATTGGATTTATTCCGGCTCCTTTCATCTAATTTCCTCATCTAACTCTTCCTTGTCTAGAATTACTTTGTTTAGATCTAGAAATTTCTCCTTCTTCATATCCAAGACCTCGTCTATCACCATCAGTCCTTTGTCCTTTGATTAGTTCATCAAGTTTGGCTGAGCTTGTTTTGAATTTCTCCTTATACTCATTTTTAGTAGCAAGTTCATCTATGAGATTATCAAGCTACTTTTCAAGAACTTCTTCATTGTTCTTGGATTTCTCCAATTCATTATCTAGTTGGCTACACTATTTCAATTTTTCTTTCAAAGACTATGAAAGCTTTTCTTCATTCTTCTTTCTATCTTCACACTTTAAGGCAACATTCTCTTTGGAGAACTTTTCACATTCTTTTATTTTCTCTTTCAAAGCTAGACTGATTTTTTCATCTTCCATGCTTTTATTCTTCTATTTGAGCTAACCACATAGTTCCTTTCTTTTCTCCCTTGATTCATTTATTTTGTCTTTCAATGACTAAATGAACTTTTCTACATTCTCAAATTTTATCTAATCAAGATCATCTAGGGCCGCCATAAGTTATTGTTGAATACTGCATGTATCCATTGAGAAATACTTTTGAAGATCTCCTCAAGCTATAAAACTTCTTTTGAGGAACTATCTTTGATACCAAATTTTGGAAACAAGAAACGTTCAGGAATGGATGAATTAGTGTTGTGGAAAAATTCAATTTTATTGATCTATCTTTTAACTTACTTGACCATTCAACAAAATAAAAATGCATCAATAAAAAATAATCACAACACCATAACACTATAATTTGTACATGGAAACATTGTTAGGGGGAAAAAAATAGTGGATGGCCAATCCACAATATAATATGAGTATACCCAAAATGAAAAGTATAAAATGGGAATGCATTAGTATTCAGGCTCACTACCTAGAGATCACTACTCAAAATAGATGGGCTCACTGCCCTACAATGATTTGGAATAAATACAAAAGAGTGAACTGATGAAATAGTATCTACTATGCCTGATTAAAGTTCTTGTTAAGCTCTGCGGATAATCTTCTATCCTTCTGATAGATCTAACAATTTTTCTATGCTTTGCACAACTTGCACTGTAAAAATATTAATGCACAAGTGAAATTGTGCTTAATCACCTAATCACCCTTCTGATGTTCACTACCCACTACCACACTTCTATTTTTCATACACCAAATGATATATCAAATCTCTTATATATATCCACATCTAGAAATTAAGTTGCTATAGGTCAGCCTTAATAGAGCTTGGAAATATTATCAATTGTTGGCCCAAATCATGAACAATTTTGATGCACACCCATATAAGTCAGCTAGAATATAGCTGGGACCCATAATTAAATTTTTTAATATAAAAATAATTTAAATAATTACTCTCTACACATCCACAATAGGCCACATTCACTGAGTTGGCCACAATGAGCAAATAATCAGAAAACATCCTTCTAGACCTTCAAGCTTGTAAAACAGATAATGCAACACCACAAAATTCAGTAATAAGATAGCATACATGCTCAACAAGAAATCACAAGGATACACAACTCAAAATGATGGTCTAGTGAAGTAGACAGATTAACTGACTAACTGGGTACCATGTTCTTCAAGTATTCTACTGGTAAATAGTATTAAAATTTATCTGTTAGTATGACTAGATATTGATCTGTAGACCATGGAAATGACTTCAATTACCATCAATGAAAGCATCAAAACCCATATGCCAACACATAATCTACTACTAGATTATTGGATTTTTTTCACACTTATCTATGTTGTCCTACAAGAGTGAGAAGTTGGAAAGGTGAAAGGTAATTTATGGTTTTTATTGATGATTATTCAAGATATGCTTGGGTTACATTTCTTAGAGAGAAATCAAATTCCTTAGATTCAAAATGTTCAAAGCTATGGTTGAAATGAAGTGAATTTGAGGATTAAATGTCTAAGATCTAACAGAGGTGGTGAGTTTACTTCCCATGAGTTCAATATGTTTTTTGAAACGAATGGAATAAGAAGAAAACTATCTACCCTAATAACCCCTTAGAAAAATAGAGTTGTTGAAAGAAAGAACAAAACTATTCAAGAGGCAGCTAGGTCAATGATTATTTAGTCTAGTCTACTAGAAGTTTATTGGAAAGAAGCTATTCACATTATTGTTTATGTGTTCAATCAAGTTCAAGCGAGAGAAAACAATACAAGGAATCCCTATGAGTTATGGTATGGAGGAATTCCTACTTTCAAATATTTTAAGGTATTTGGAAGAAAATGTTATGTCAGAAGAGATGAAGAAAATTTGGGAAAATTTGATGCATGAAGTGATGAAGGTTTTTTTTTTATATTTTACTCAAAGAAGAAATTATAGACATTTTAACAGAAGGCTAATAAAAATTATGGAGAGTACAAATGTCAAGGTTGATGAAACAATGAAGAATTTAATGGACATTGGTGGATATGAATCTAATGAACCCAAGAATGAAATATTTGAAGAAAATGTGGAAGAACAAAAGGAAGATGTGCAAAATATGCAAAATGAAGAAGATGAAAGGGAAGAAGAAGCCTTGATGGTTACCCTTAAGATGCCCAGATATGTGCACATGAATCATTCAGAGAACTAGATCATTGGAGAAAAAATGAAAGGTTTATTGACAAGAAGCAAAGCTACTGCTGATGAAGTAAATTTGTCTCTATTATTTGAAATAGAACCAAAGACTGCAAGTGAAGCATGAAAAGATGAAAATTGGTTGGAAGTTATGAAAGAAGAACTATTGCAAATTGAGAAGAATCAGAATTGGAAATCAGTCGCAAGACCGACATACAAGAATGTTATTCAATAAAAGTGGGTATTTAAGAATAAGATAAATGAGAATGGGGAAGTGGTTAGAAACAAATAAAGGCTTGTGTGTAAAGGCTATTCACAAGTAGAAGGCATAGATTTTTAGGATACTTTTTATTCGATGGCAAGAATGGAAGCTATCAAAATGTTCTCAGCATTTGCTACTTATAAATATTTCAAAGTCTATCAGATGGATGTCAGCATTTCTAAATGGTGAGTTAGAAGAGGAAATTTATATGGAACAACCATAAGGATTTAGCTATCAGATCAACTAGATATTATATGCATATTAAAGAAAGCTTTATATAGATTTATGCAAGCTCCTAGAGCTTCGTATGCAAGGTTAGAAAAATACTTGACTCAACAAGGTTTCAATAAAGGTACAATAGATAGCAATTTTATACTTCAAATTTGAAAATGGAAAAATATTGATTGTAGTTGTGTATTTTGATGATATTATCTTTGGAGGAAATGAGACAATGTGCAAAGCATTTGTGGAAAAGATGCAAAAAGAATTTTAAATGTCCATGTTTGGTGACATGGACTTCTTTCTCAAGCTATAAATCAATCAAACATATAAAGTAAGTTTTATTTCATAGTCTAAATATACAAAAGAGATGTTAAGGAAGTTTGTGATGGAAGATTACAAACTACTATGCACTCCTATGTTAACTAGTTGCAAACTGGGAAAAGATGCTTATTCACCTAAGGCTAATCAAAGAAAGTATAGATCTATGATTGATAGACTACTTTATTTTATTGCTACTAGATCAGATATAATGCACACAGTTTTTCTTGTGGCTAGATTTCAAGAAGAACCAAAGGAAACACATGTTTTTTTAAAAGTATATTGAAATACTTTAATGGAACTCTTGAATATGGCTTATGGTATCCTAAAGATACTAACTTCACATAAGTGGTTATATAGATGAAAATTGGCCTACATGTATAGATTATAGAAAAAGTACAAGTGGTGGTGCATTCATTCTTGGTTGTATATTGGTTGCTTGGTTAAGTAAGAAGAAAGATTTAGTTTCTTTATCTTTCATTGAAGCTGAGTATATTTCTACTGCATCTTGTTGTACACAAGTGATGTGGATGAAAGAGACATTGAAGGACATCATAGTGGTTTATTATGATCCCATTTATGTCTTTTGTGATAATACAAGTGCAATTAATATTTCAAATAATCCTATAATACACTCAAGGAAAGAGCATATATTTATAAGATATATTTTCTTTAGAGAGAAGGTCATGGAGGATGAAGTGAAGCTTTGGTATGGTTCAACAAAGGATCAATTTTATGACATTTTCATGAAGGCTCTTCCCAAATATACTTTTGTGTATCTCTGGGATAAGTTAGGGGTTATTTCCCATCCATTACTGAACTAGATGCATATAAAGATGCATCAGTTTGGTGGATCTATGGATTTTTCTTTCTTCTAGAATGATGTTTTGGTGGCTACCTCTTAGGGGGAGCAAGTAGTTTTTTATGTGTTGCTTATCATGTCAAAGGAGAAATCAATGTAAAATATTATTTTACCTTTGCCATTGATGTCAAAGGGAGAGAAGAAGCATCAAAATAAATTATTTGAATGAGAGAAGAAGCATGAAAATAAATTATCTTCTAGGGAGGTGAAATTAAAAAGTACATTCAAAGCTTATATGTTGTATTTGATGGTTTTTCACATCATGTGTTACTATCAATATCAAAGGGGGAGATTACTACAATAATGGAATGTTCTATCATTGATGCATATTTGAAGCTGTTGTCATTGATGTCAACCTGGTCTTGATGTCAACTAGTCTTGATGTTAACCATTTATTAACTATTATTGTTGTTGCATATTTTGAGGATATTGAGAAATTTGTATCTTAAAGCACCTTTTGTGTTGGCTCCGAGTTTGGTCTATATTTTCTCTTGAGGTTGTGTGGATCAGATATGTCTTGGTTGTGTTCTACAAGAAACACTCTTGGTTTAGAATCCTCTTACAATTGAGTTACCCTAATTTTACTAAAGATAACTATGGCATTTGGAAGACCTATGCTTAAAATTCCTATATTTACACTGGTTTAGTTGACCTTGTGTTCAACACTACTTTCAAAGTTGGTGAAGCATGTTAGATCTATCTGGTTCCACATCAAGCATAAGTTTGGGTTTCTCTCATTCGAATTCCACCTTAGAATGCTTTTGCACCAACATAATTTGAATTTGAATTTGGATGGAAAACTTTGGATATGTTTCAAAGTTCAAGATGGTATAAATCCAAGATGAGCTTGTGAAGGAAAGAGAGTTTGGTATAACTGAAAAGAGGAAGGGAATAGAGAAAGTGTAGTTTGATGTGACATTGATTCAAATCAAAATGTGTATGTGAGGCAAGTGTGGAAGATCGGTGTGAAGCCTAATGCTAAGTTACTAGATGTAGTGAGAAAAAGGTTAAATCTATCATTCATGTTAGAAAAAGGTTATGGTGGAACTCTTTGTTGCATTGGGATTGGATTCTCTCTATGAAAATCTTCTTTGTCAACTTTGTATCTCTATGGAAGTGAGCCCTCAAGGTTTCTAGACCCTTGGAAAGTGAGTCCTTAATATGGATAATGAGGCTAGACAATGAGTCCTTGTTCAGGAAATGAGCCTTTTGTATTTGGTTTTTTTTATTCTCTTTAGTGTGAGTTAACCCTCACCATGCTTTTTTGCTTATTGGGTTTTCCACATAGATATAGTCTTGATATGTTAATTTGTTTGATTTAAGTTTTTACATTGGTGTATGATGATTAATATTTTAGGCAATTTTTGGTTTTGGTAATTGAAATTAAAGATATAATTTGGTGACAACTAATTCACCCCCTCTTAGTTTTCATGTTCAGTATATCCTTCATGAAAATATCAACAACTTGATCCTTTGTTGAAACATAATCAAGCTTTGCTTCATTTTTCATGACTTTCTCTCTCAAGAAATGATACATTATAGATATATGATTTTTCCTTGAGTTCATTAGAAGATTTTTAAAATATTTTTTTCACTTGTATTATCACAAAATATAGAAATGGGATAATCATATACCACTGTGATATCCTTCAATGTCTATTTCATCTACAACACCTATGTAGAACAAGATGTAGTAGTAATATACTCATATTTAGTAGTAGACATATAAACTAAATCTTGCTTCTTGCTTAACCATGCCACCAATCTACAACCAATAAAAAATGCACCACCACTTGTACTCTTTTTTTCATCTATACATCTATCCCAATATACATTTGTATAAGCATTTAGTGTAAATTCAATATCTTTAGGATACCATAAAACATAGTTAGAAGTTCCATTCAAGTATCTAAATATCCTTTTAATATAACTAACATGTTTTTCCTTTAGTTTTTCTTGAAATATAGCCATAAGACAAACTGCATATATTATATCTAGTCTAGTAGTAGTCAAATAAATTAGCCCACCAATCATAGATCTATACTTGCTTTGATCAACCTTAGGTGAATCATCATCTTTTTCTGAATTTACAACTAGTCACGATAGGAGTGCATACCAATTTGGAACTGGCCATCCCAAACTTCCTTAACATCTCTTTTGCATACTCAGACTGTGGAATAAAAATCCCTTTCTTTGTTTGATTTATTTGCATCCCAAGAAAGAAGTTCATCTTTCCAAAAATAGACATTTCAAATTCTTTTTGCATCTCTTCCACAAATTCTTTGCACATTGTCCCATTTCCTCTAAAGATAGTTTCATCTTTTGGTATATGGATCATGTGGACGTAGTTTTTTGGTTCCTGTGTTGTCATTGATTGCAACTATAGTCATCATTTTGGTCCATAGTTATGCATTTAGTCACACCAGCAGTTAAAGTGGAAAATTGTGTGTTAGCAGTAGAATAGGGTATCTAGTCTAATAGCTTCATCAGATCATCACTTCTTATTGTGGATCATTGAGATTTTTTATCAAGCATGTGGAACACCTTATCATTGAATTCAATATTGTTGTCTTTTTGGCTACATGGTTTTAGAGGTCCGATAGGATATGTTCAATTTTTTTTTTATTGGATCTGACTCACTGCAAAGGGTGTAAAACGGTTGTATAAAGTTAAATTATCTTTATTGGATGTTTAATTATGGGTCATATCTATTGTGTAGTTGACTTTCCTAGATACACATTGAAATTATTTATATTCTTTTTGGGCCAACTAATTGAAAATATTATTAAATTTTGTTGAGCCGACCTATGGTGGTTAATTCCCAGTGAGCGGATATATTTAGATGTTCAGACACATCATTTTGTGTGATGAAGAAGATGTGTGTGTGTGTGTGTGTGTGTGTTGCAAATATCTAAGGTGTATTTGAGTGATATCATGCGCAGTTTCACTTACGCATAGAGATTTTGTGTGTGAACTTGAGTAGAACAAAGTAGAAGTTCATTACTAGTCATCAGGACTATAAGTTTGACATCAAAGCTAAAATGGAACTACAATCAAGCATTGGTAGATGCTATTTATTTAGTTCACTTTCTTTTGGATCCATTCCAAACTATTGTAAGGGCAGTGAGCCTAAATACAAGTGCTTTCTCATTTTCTAATACTTCTTTTTAGTATACTTAGAACATATTATGGATTGGCCATCTACCATGGTTTTTCCCCTTATATGGTTTCCACGTGAAAAATCCTTGTGTTATGGTTGTGTGGTTTATTTTTTTTTATTTCTACATATTGATATTGGTTAAGTGTGTTTAGTGTAATAAAGATCAGAATAAAAGGATTAAAATTTGCACATCACTAATTCACCCCCCCTCTCAGTGTTGCTTTTTTCCAACAATCATCAACATACACAACTATTATCAATACTTTTCCATTTTCAAATTTGAAGTAAAAATTACTATTTTTTGTACCCTTATTGAAAACATGCTAAAACAAGTATCTTTCTATCCTTACATACCAAGCTCTAGGAGCTTTCTTCAGTCCATATAAATCTTTCTTCAATCTGCATACCATATCCAATTGATATAATAATTAAAATCCTTTTGGTTGTTCCATGTAGACTTCTTTAATCTTACCATTCATAAATGTAGACTTGGCATCCATCTAATAGACTTTGAAATACTTATAAGGAACAAAAGCTAAGAACATTCTAATAGCTTCCATTCTTTCCACTAGAGGAAAAGTCTCCTAAAAATCTATTCCTTCTAGTTTTGAATAGCCTTTACACATAAGCTATTTGTTTCTAACCACTTCTCTATTTTTATTAATCTTTATTCCTTAATAACACCCAATTCTATCCAATAATTTCTTTGTCCTGTGGAGTCTTGGACCACCCCATGTATAATCTCTTTTCCTCAATTTTCATAATTTCTTCCTTCATAGCTTCCAACCATTGTTCATCTCTTTTGCATGCTTCAATTTGTAGTTTTCGGGTTCAATTTAGATAGTAGAAAAAAATTACCACGTAGGGAGCCTCACTTCCTTTGGTCAATACACCCTTTGTTTCCTTTGGTCTCCAAATGAGGATCTAATTCTAAAATGATCCATGTGCACATATCTGGTGTCTCTTGGGGATACAACCTAATATTCTCCTCCTCCTTCTACCCTCTTTATTTCCTGCATGTCTCTATAAGATCTCTCCCTTTGTTCTTTCACACCCCTTTCAAATCTTGTACACTCCGATTCATCAGATCTCATATACACCGCATGTTTGTTGAATTCCTTCAGTATTGTTTCCAAATAACCCTTGATATTTGCATTTTCTATAATTTTTCTTAGCATCATCACTTCTTGCATCAAATTTTCATAAATTTTCTTCATCTCTTCTAATATAACATTTTCTTCCAAATACCTTGAAATATTTGATTGTAGGAAATATTCCATGCTATATCTCATAGGATTTTTGTACTCTTTATTCTTGCTTGAACCTAGTTGAACACATAAACATAATTTTCAATAGCTTATCACTAGTAGATTCTACATAAATTAGCTCACAATCATTGATCTATGTTCTCCTAATAGTTTTGTTCTTTCTCTCAACAACCTATATCTTTGTTGAGGCATTCTCAAGGTAGATGGGCTGTCTTCTTATTCCATTTATTTCATATGAAATATATTGAATTCCTAGGAGGTGAATTCCACCATCTCTAAGGAAATCTTACATTTCATCATCAAATTCACTTCATTTCTTTCAACCATAGCCTTGAATGTTTTGAATATATCTACGCGCCGATGCAGTAAGAAATGTAACACATCTATATCTAGAATAATCATCAATCAAAAGAATAAAGTAAATTTCACCTTGTAGACTTCTCACTTTTGTAGGACCACAAAGATCTATATGAATTAAATCTAGTATTCCATTTGTAGATTGTTCCTTTGATTTGTAATGGATTCTAGCTTTCTTTTCAAACTAACAATAATAACAATTTCTACACATAGTGTTCACATGCTTTGTAATTCTTGGCAAATCTCTCACAACCTGAACAACAATAATCATTTCCAAATTATGAAAGTTCATGTTACACATTCTTTGATGTAATACCCAACTATTATTAATCTAATTCATAAAGCATCATCTGTTAATGCCTTTCAATTGATAGATTTTTTTTTCATATTTCTTTCTTCTAGAAAATAACTATTTTGTATCCTTTTTGGATCACACATATTTCATCCTTGAATATAAGATCATATTCTTTACTACACATTTGACCAAGAATCAAAATATTATGCCTCAATCCATTGACATATTACATATCATCAGTTATGCTTTCCATCAAAACCGTAACCAATTCCACAAATCTTAGCACCAGATCATCCCCCAAGAATAACCAAACTCTATCATATTTCAAGTTTAGAAAACTTATACCTACTCAATTATGTGTGATGTGAACAACCACTATCAACTACCCAATAATTATTTTCTTGTTTAGTGTAGGAAGTGGGATAATAGTACTCCCCATTCTTCTATTATTTTTCTATATAGGGTATTCCCTTTTACCTATTTCTCAAATTCTAGCGCACTAGGTTCATCCTTGGAAGCCAACAAGAAGCATGTATTGTCATCTAGATCTTCACACTCTAAATCTTCATTATTATATGTACTATCATTTCACTTTTACATAGTATGCTCTCATTGATCTTCTTTTACCTTTATTTCCTTTCACACCTTTAATTTATTCCTTACCTCCTTTCATATACATCTTGCAACATAATAACCTATTTCTTCTTCACAACTAAAGCATTTAAATGGTGTTACTTTTTGTATCACCAAAATGGTATAGTTGAGCATTTTTATGCTCACTCTGAGTCCCTCTTACTTAACTCTTTCCTTAGCTTGATTTTTCCTAGATTTAATGTTGTAATGTGGCTAACATGTTCACATTAGGGTCTTGGGACTCATGAATCATTAAGACTTCTAGGATGTCTTGTAAAGATATTATGAAGTGTTGTAACTCACTTTCACACTTTTCGAAGACTCTTTCACCATAATTCACCTAATAAATTCCTTTCTTATCACCTACCAAGTCTTATTTCAAATCTTTGTAACCCACTTTAATGCTTTTCTAGAATTTTCATCACTAATCCAACCCTTGCTCATGTTTAAGTGTCCCTTAATACACTTTCTAGTCTAGCTTGAGTGTATTTTTGAGGATATTCCTATTGGAAGACATTTAATGCCCTTTAATTCCTGACACCCACTTAATTTTCTTAATTGGTACTAAGTCACCAATAAGGGTGACTTAGTCCTTTGTATACCAAAAAAATCAAAATTATTTCAATTTTTTGTATGCTCTTTTCTACTGCCTAACCCTTTGCGTTGGCCTTTAATGTTATATCTAAGAAATTTAGTAACAACCATAAATAATGGTTTTTCCCCTCAGTTTACATCTCCTCATTCATTCAAGCATTCACTCAAGCAATTAACTTATCATTCTCAAGCATTTAAGCACTCTAAGCATAATCAAGTCATCCATTGGAGCACTTCATTACATATCTTCAAATTTCTAAATCAAGGGTTTGGTAATTTTATGAAATTGCATGTTGTTTATTCATAATTTCTTTCCACCTACTGCATTCTCTCATAGGGTTTTATTACAAAGTGGGGTTTGACCAAGGCAAACCCCTATACTCCAACCCTTAACCATTTTTCAACCTTTACATGTGTGTTTGCAAACTTTGTAGGTAGATTTGTCAAAGAAATAAGTGTTGAAAAGTTGTCAAGAATTCATCAAAGTAATTCAACTCAACATAACCCTAATTCAAGCTTGGAGACAGTTTTTATCCCATTTTTTGTAGAATCAATAGCAAACACCTATTAAAAGAACAAGTAAGTCTGCTACAGGTGGATTGTCCTAAAAATTACTAAAAATATGTAGGTGGAATGGGTCACCACCAATGGTGAATTAGTCTCACTACCAGACTTGAAAAGTGGTTTGTGCATTTTTGGATACCCATTTGGCAACTTCTTGTTCTAACAAATTCTCGCTGAAACTTGGAGTAAGTGACCCAACTTGGTGAAAGTGCCCTAACTAACATTTTTTATCACTTTTTAAGATTCCAAAAATTTCCACAGTATGATCTTTTTAGATTCCAAAGTATATCTCCACTTTGTTTAGTTATTTCATCATTTAGTTGCATTTTTAGGCTTCTTGTATATATCACAGTGTATTTTCCAGCACTTTGCATTTCCTACATTTTGCTTGATTAAATAATTTCCTTTCTAGATCAGTGCATTAATAAATCATCATTAGATACATTACATCTCATTTACATTAATCTTGACTATAGACATTTGCATTTTGGACCCCATTGTTTCTCCTTTTAGGTGAAAACCGTAGGAGCTTAAAGGAGTTGGGTAATCCAAAATCATTGTCCACATTTTGGTGAACCCAACTTTTGAACATATTTAATTATGATTTCAAGTGCATCCTAGGTTCCATATACATTAACATTGCATTAGGTATTGAATTTTTAAACTATATCCTGCTAGTTTTCAAAATTGCATTAGTGAAAAAGCTCAAATAGCTTACATTTTGCATATTTTTTGCATTGAAAAACAACAAACATTCTACATTTCATACTGTAATTTCATCTATGCATCTAAAAGACATAAAATTGTATTCATTTTTTTCTTAAAAGTATCAAAAAAATCGTAACTAGGACTAATTCATGACACTGGGCGACTTAGTCCTCTTGCACATTTTGCACTGTAATTTCTAGTATTTTCTAGGCATTTTCTACATTTCTATTTTTTGGTATTGCATTCCTATTTAAGTGTATAGAATTGCTATTATTTACATTTTATTAGTC
>VDFB02029419.1:0-27556 GCA_007258455.2 Sequoia sempervirens | reverse complement strand
GAAAAATGCCTCTGAGATAGCAAAAACCGAGAGAGGTTTTCGTAGATGGTCCCAACACAATCACGTAGCCTCTAATGGAGTGTCTGTATGCCCCATGGTCTCCAAGAAATAGCCCTTCAAATATTGTCGCCTTTGCCTGGACTCTTAAGGGAAATCACCATCCAATGTAGCCTCTGAGTGATTCGGTGTATTTGGGTGCAAAAGAGGACCATCCCTGGCGAACGTACCCATACGGACGTGTTGGAACAGTCTGTTTGGTTGTAGGAGTTGCAGAATGAAAGTTGCACCACTTTGCAACTTTACACTGCTTGCATCTGGCAACTTTTCCCTCATCTGAAAAGTCATCACCATTGGAAAACACTTCCGAGATAGCAAAAACCGAGAGAGGTTTTCGTAGATCTGGAATTTCTTGTAATATCTTTGTTGTAATCTCTATAAATTTGTTGCAATATCTTTGTTGTAATCTCTAGAATATCTCTTCAAGCAGCAAGTAGCAAAGAGGCGTGCAAAGTAGCAAACAACATTATGATAGCTAGGGAAGAGTGAATTTTATTGCAGTAGTATGGTGCACTATCATCAACAAAAAGGGCACACTATTCCTCAACAAAAAGGTGAAATTGCTAAGGTCAACAAATACACTAGGGCCTATTGTCCTATCTTCTTGGACTTGTTCTTGAGCCAAGTGACTATGAACAAAAGAATGCATAAGTTATTCTTAAGGGGGTTGATGGTGTAAACTTTCTATTTTGACCCTCATTTATGGGATTTATTTTACACTGATGGGTTAATCTTGCTTAGGTGGTGAGTTGGTAGTTAGAGAGGTAGTTGTCTCTCAAAGGTTGTTATGAATTTTGGACAAACCTTTTCCATCCAATTTCACAATTCGGTTTGCTCTATTTTTTTTAATCCTCATCATCTGATCTATGCAAGTACATCTTTGAGCTTGCAATTTTGTGTGATAATGTAATTAGCATTTCGTTAAATTTTATAACTTGATTTTCATTTATTTTTCTTTTATATTTTAATATAAATAAAAATTCAACAACAAATAAAATAGAATAAAAAATTAATGAATCAAACATTCCAAAGACACAAAGATAGCTTGAAGAGATGAAACTCCCTCCCTCTATATAAAATTATAAATGCAAAAATAACTATAACAAATAGGATATTGAACCAATGAAATTTACGCACATTACCCACAAAGCCTCCAAAGGACACATTCTATGAGCCAAGAAAATCATGATGGTTTATCGCCAACTATTTTTTTGGTTGAAGCTATACTTTTTGGGTACATGTATTATTCAATGGAGCCTACTATTATAAATTATCACATAGAGAATTAAAGTGGTTCTTTGTGTTCTATTCAAAGAACAATAAGTTATTGTATGTTTTTTGTTTGTACTCTTATTATTATATTACAAGAAATTAGCATATCTTGAGAAAAGATACCAAGTAACTTATAAAAACCATGGATTTTTCTTTCCTTCCAAGCTACTTATTATTTTTTATAATAAGATGTATACAAGAGTGTATTGTAAATTAGAAGCAACTTCTAGATAAATTTGTAGGAATGTTGGAAAGTTCAAATAGTGCAAAATTATTATATTGACAAACTAAATTTGATTACATTTTGTAAATTGCAAAATCATTGTATAATATGTTTACAACATTCACATGTCTTAATAGTTAGTACACAGAGTAAGTATTGAATATAAGACTACTATTAGATATTTTAATTACTATACCCAACATTGTTTCATAATCATTTAATTCATATTCTAAATTATATATTGCTCCCTTCTCCTTTGGGTATGCCACATTGTACTATACCATATACGCTGCATTTTGAATAATGTTTTAGTCAAATTTGAAAGTAGTAACTAGGGTAACGAAATAAATAAAGGAAAGATTGCAAATTATGTTTGTTTACTTGCTCCTCTTGTTCAACCTGATAGTGAGTGACTAATTTGTGTGCTCTTGTGTTCTTGTGATTTTGTTTTTGCATGGGTTAATTAATTTAATTTGAAAGTCTAGGTATGTGTTAGCCTAGGTCTATGCTTTATCAACGTTAAGTGGCAGAAGGAGAGGTCTTTTATAGAGCATCAGCCAAAACATCCACCTAATTGGAATGTGAGTTAGCGACATGAGGCTTTTGAAAGTGTGCCTAGCAGTCATGAAGCAGTTAGCAGCAGGTAAAAATGGTGCCTGGGAGGATCTAAAATGATGTTTTGAGTGGCATGATGGATGAGAATAGGCACCTAGACTCACAAGACTAACTCCAAATTGGTGCCTAGCATTTATTTGACTGAGCTAAAAGGCAAGTACATCAAGGATAGGTGCTTGGAGTGGATGTTTATGCAATGTGAAGCAATGGTTTGAGTTTGAAAGATGTGTAATGCAATGTAATCAATAATATGAATAAATTTTAATTATTAGTTATGTAATGTGAAGTAATTGCATAATTCTTATGTTGACTTTGTAAAAACTATATTGTAATTGAAATTTTTCATCTACAACATCTAGTTGTTACTTATGCAATGTGAGGTAATGCTTTGAGTTTGAAAGATGTGCAATGCAATGTAATCAGCAATATGAATAAACTACATAATATAACCATTCTTTTATGCTATTGTACATCAAGATATTTAACCATTGCTCACTTGATTAAATTTTCAAAGAGTTTAATTATGCACATGAGGAGGCAATTAAATTTTGATTATCAACTTCTATATATCAAATTATCCAATAATCAAGTGTATGTCCATATACAAAAATGGCATCAACGCCAACTCAAACAAAATTTTACAATATGTGGCATATGCCATCTCGGTATCTATTCAATATTTACATGCCAAAATGTCTATCTCATTCTAAACTACTGGTGGATCATCAAAATGGAGCCTCTTTGAAGCACTCGTTGCCTCTAAGGTAGCTGCACAAGAAAAAGTCAAACCACAATTGAGATTAGTTATACTATATAATTTAAAATTGAATAATTAACATCAAAATCAATATACATTAAATTATAATTGAACTCTAAAATTATAATCTTGATTACCTGAAATATCCGTCTCTTCAAAGGGTCAGGAGTTCTAGAATATGCCCCTCTCAAAGAACCGACCAAACCATCTTTTGTAATTTCAATCTATATAGGTGAACAAAAACATAAAACTAATCCAAGTTAGCATACAATTGTCAGTAATAGGAACATATAAATACCAAACACAAAATAAAATGAACACATACTTCTTTAGGTGTTTCGACACCTCCTCCTTGAGCTGCTTCAACACCTACTCCTTCAAGTGTTCCAATACGTACTGCTTCGGGTGTTGTGGCCCTTGTCAACAAGGATGTATAGCTCATAATTCCCTTGCACATAAAAATGACAAGTACATATGAAACTACCAATCTATGTCGATGTATGTATAATCAATATAAGATCTTAAAATTCTTAATTCAATCAAATTTGAGTTCAATTACCTCGCCCTTATCCAACATTACACTTCCATAATCTGGACAAGGTTGCACCTCACTCTAGAAGGTATTTCCTACAAGAGGAAAATAAACATATAAGTTATTATATAATTTCATTTTAATGACAATTCAAAGGATAAGAAAGTATATAATAAATAAATGTAAATGAATGAGTGCAAAAATATATACTGTGTGTGTCCAGCAAAATGAAATGGCTCCTCATGGTGCTATCTCATTACATTTGTCATCTCTCCTCGACATCAACTATTAAATAGACCATGTAAATAAATATTAGTACATTATACTATCTCTTATTAATATTCATTTAAAAACAAATGCAAGTTATAAATTCACAACTTAAATTTTACCTGTGTCACGCCTCTAATGTCCCCTCTCTCTAGTAGGAGAGGACTTTGTATGGTGTGCTCCACTCCCCTGCATCTGATCTATAATATCCACATCATGGAAGTCATAATCAGAAGTGTCTAGGGGATGCTCGGCAGGCTCTACAAGAGGACCCAAGCATATTTGGTGGCGCATGGAGAAAGTATGTGGTACACAAATATGTGGACCTGATGAGGATGATGTAGTAGCACTCGAGCCATCACCAACATCACTAGAATGTGGTTGAGCTACTATAGAAGCATGCGAAACTAAAAGACCACTCAAAGAGTGAATAGCATCGATAGTCTGTGTGGCCGCATCCTGCATAATATCTGGATGGTATACTGGAGGTGGCGGAGGAAGGGGAGGGAGGGGAACATGTGGGTGGGGTATTACTCTAACTACTCCCCTTCTCTATCCTGGGGCATACCTCCACCAACGCCCTGGAAGGGTCTAATGTCAAAGTAATTGACATGATGCCCTAACACAAACTCAGCATATAATTTTTTTATAAAGTAAAATGGTACATCCAAATTGTTGTTCTGTGGTTTCCAAAAACCATACACAACGATCCCAAAAATTTTCTACAATGTCTCTATGAGTGCACCATTTTATAGAAAGTTTTGTTTTATTAACATTAACTGGCAAACCAGTGCGGGGGTTAACAAATAAAGAGGCTATTTGGGCTTTGGTTATTCCAAGATCTTTCACATCATCATAGGACAATCCACATGCATAATATTCTCTCATGTTTTCTCACCATGAATGAAAGGAATTATGTTGCGAGGAGAGGGTTTCTATATTTTTAATTATTTCATTCATTATGTTTGACATCGAAGATAATCGAGGGACTCATATAAACTTTAGAAATGCCCCTTAATTGTTGCAATTTTTCAGAAATTAATTCTTGAATTGATGGCTGTGGAGGTGGTGGAGGTGGTGGTGGAGGTGGAGGTGGAGGAGGTGGAGGAGGTGGAGGAGGTGGAGGTGGTGGGAGGTGGTGAATTGCATTTTCATTGTCAGCAGCCATAATGCCCGATTCAATATAAAAACAAATCAATCTAATTAGAATTAGACAATATAAATGAAAATATTATAAAATAATCAGAGTTTATAACAAAAATCTATAAAATTTTCTAATTTTTAATCCAAATACATAAAAACACTATTTTTAAGTCAAAATCCATTGCAACATTCAAATTTTATCAAAATCCATGCTAAACTCAAATTTTTCATAAAAAATCTATCAAAACCACCCAACTATTTAGGTCCAACCTTTACTGGGAGAGTTATCAAACCAATTATAGGGAAGCCATAACCATCATGAGCTTTTAATCATGCTTTTGATTGTTCATAATCATCTGCATAAAGTTCATGTACATACAATAACTCTTTTTTGATCATATTCACTATGTACATGGGATCAATGAGTATTCCCTTTTTCGGTTTCTGCAAACTTGATATAAAGAAGACCATCGAGTGTAGTTATAGAAGAATCAATATATATAAAAGAAATGTCAAACAAAATATTGGTTTTTCCTTTATGATTTTGAATATTAGTAATGTTTATAAAGATGGAAAAATCATTGTCATTGTATTGAAAAAGTTTGTTGAATGAATTGGCAATGGGCTTGTAAATATTTGTAAGTATTGATTAGGTGAAAACCAATTTATTTCCTTTGTCATTAATAGGTCATCCAACTGGATTTGATTAGAATGAGGTCTTGCACTTGGTTATAAATATGCTTACATCTTTCCATATCATGTCGAGGTGTACGATGATATTGAAAAAATGTTTTTGCATTAAAGTTTGGTGGTAAAGGTTTAATTGTTTGAATATGACTAATTGGAGGAAGTTGAATCATATTCTTGTTTAACAATTGCAACATGATCACATGGAGAGAATCAAACAACTATGAAAATTTCCTATCTCATGGCCTAACTTTATATCTAGAGTTATGTTTACAGAGTTACTTCTCCTCAAAATTATGAGCAGATGACATGAATGTTTATCAAGTAATGAATATTTTGTTTTTCTTTTTAAATGATTGATAGTTGTTTTGAGGCATGACTTATATGATTGACCAATACGAGCCTATGAAGGGGTACCTTCATACCAACTAATCGATATTCGATAATCATGAAGGGTTATACAAAAACATGTTAAGGATGGATATTTCATTAGCAATTTCTTATCTTGAATATTAGGTTGTAAGTTATCTATAAACACCCTTTGAATGTCAACATCTTGAAGACTATAGGAGAATTTCAAATAAAGGGATTAGTATCATTTCATAAAGTTTTTTATTTTCTCTTTAGGTCCTTGATTACAATGAACTAAATTTGTTAATGTAACTTGAGGACTGATGTTCACTTGAAAGTGTTGGAGGAAATCATTAATGAGTTGTGTAAAGGAGGTAATTGATTGTTTGACAATGAACAAAACCAATCCAAGGCCATATCTTTCAATGATCTAGAAAAGAGTTTCACTATGAGTGAATCTTCAAAAATAAAGTCTCTACACAAGGTAGTAAAAACTAACAAATGGTTATTAGGATATTTTTACCATTGTACTTTCCAAAGCGAGGTATTTCAATGTTTTGTAGTATAGGTGTATTTAAAATAGTGAACATTAATGAACTATGTTTAAGGTATTTTGGATGTTTACTATTGGTTTGATTTTGTTTTAAGTTTGAAATTTGTTGTTGTAATCAGTGAAGCATAAATCTGCAAAAAATCCTGATTAATCGCGATTTTTAAAAAATCTGCAGGCTGGACGATTTTTTCCCCAATTTTTTGAAAAAATCATTGACTTTTTGGTCAATGATTTTTTTCCGTTTCAAACTGCAAATTCGCCAAAAAAACGTGTTTAAAATCTGGAAAAAAATGTGAATAAAATCGAGCTGATTTTCGCACAAGAAAAACCATGAGACCATGGCTTGTTGCTTACTATTATGCTTTGATAGATTTTTTCCAAGCATCCATAGCTTGTTTGAAAGCACCTGTTTTAGGCTTTTAGCCATAGCAGCAAGGCAATGAACTGTTTGATAAAATGCTTTGGTAGACATGTATGAAAAAATGTGTAGCATAGACAAGGCAATGAATCGCTTGAAATGTCTCAAAGAAATGTAGTCTCATGGTGATGGAATGCCATGATCTAATGCCATGACAAGCAAATTGCTATGGATTGTCATGGCATTCCATCAATGTGAGATCGATTTCTTTGAGGCATTTTTTCAAACAATTCAACGCCTTGTCTATGTTATTGCTTACTATTATGCTTTGGTAGATTTTTTCCAAGCATCCATAGCTTGTTTGAAAGCACTTGTTTTAGGCTTTTACCCAGCATGAAGGCATTTCGAACCGGCTTGATAAAATGCTTTGGTAGACATGTATGAAGAATGTGGTAGCATAGAAAGGTAGTGAACTATTTGAAAATGTTTCAATAATGTGGTCTCATGGTGATGGAATGCCATAACCTAATGCCATGAAAAGCAAATTGCTATGGATTGTCATGGCGATTCCATCACCATGAGACCACATTTCTTTGAGGCATTTTTGAAACAACACGCCTTGTCTATGCTATTGCTTACCATTATGCTTGATAGATCTTTTCAAGCATCCATAACTTGTTCATAAGCACTGTTTTAGGGTTTTAGCCATAGCAGCAAGGCAGTGAACTGCTTGATAAAATGCTTTGGTAGACATGTATGAAAAATGTGGTAGCATCGACAACTGTCACCATTTGATATTTATGCAATTGTAGTATGTTTTGTGCAATGTAATCAGCGATATGAATATAACCAACAAAAATCTATTTTCTATAATTCATGGATTGAACTCTGTATTTTATTTGCTCTCAATGTCTGTATGCTATGGAAATGCCATTACATTTTTAAAAAAAGTAGTTTCTTACTATTTTTCTTCAATTTTTTATGTTTTTTTGTAAATCTACCAAAAAAACCCTAGTTTTTCTACCAAAAAACCCTATTTTGAAAAAAATCAACTAAAAATAAACAAATCTAATTGAAAATTTAATAAAAAAAAAAAACTTTACCTGTTAGAGATGGACTCCAAATCGGATATCAGATTTCGCTTTCCACTGTCGCCCGCCGCCGTTGAGCCGAAAGCAAATGTGAATGAGTTTTGGTCACCTGATTTTTTGTATATATATACGTCAACAAAATCGGATATCCGATTCCTAAAACTAAGTTTTCCCTCTGCCTCGGTAGTCACCCGAGCTCCAAAAAGTCAACTCACCATTTTCCCATTTTTGAGTCGTAGAAACACGTATTTTTTTCTCCATTGCCACTTTTTGGCATACCATGATCTGCACATGCCCAGATGTGTCACATTCTATGCTTTGCATACTATAGGATTAAAAAAGAAAAAATGAATCTCATGAAGTTTTGACCAAGTTAAGGTGGTCAAACATACAAGTTTTAATTTTTAAAAAAATTTAATAAAAAATTCATAATTAATTATTTACTTGGAAAAAGGAACATGAGTCCTCTACTCATATCTAAAATCTTATAAAAAAATATTATCTTTTTATTGTGGTTAGGGTGGTCAGACAGACACCTACTTCTTATTTTTTCCCTAAAATTTAAGTACTACTGCATTGAAATTTCAAATTTTCACCAAATAATTTTTTTTTTTTCAAACAAACCTAGTAGTTTAGAAACTACATTCAATTTTCTACAGATTCTATTCTTACATATTTTTGAAATAATATAGATAACTTATTCAAATTTTTACATCAAGTTGCCTAACTCTGATTTTTCTAATTTTTTTGCCACTTAAGGGCCTTTTTTTCCATGATAATCCTACACATACCCTAAATACAAGTCAATGATTAGTGGATTGTTATATTTAACCCAAAATAGGCTTGATATCATGAATTTTGTATGTATTCTTGCAAGATTTCAAGTTGATCCTAATGAATCTCATGTGACTGCTATGAAGAGGATTTTCAGATACTTGAAGGAGATAGTTGATTTTGGCCCATGGTATCCTAAAGATGATGATCTTACTGTGAGTGCCTTTACTAATGCTAATTGGGCAGGAGATGTGAATGATAGAAAAGGTACTAATGGCGGTGCATTTTTCTTGGGAAAGAAGCTAATTTCATGGTTAGGTTAGAAGCAAAATGCCATTTCTTTATCCATTGTAGAGGTAGAATACATTGACACTGCTAACAATTGTACTCAAGTATTATGGATGAAGCAGATGTTTAAGGATATTAGAGTTGTGTATGATGAGCCTATTGCTATATTCTATGATAATTCAAGTTCTATTAACATTTCTAAGAATCTAGTGCTGCACTCCAAGACCAAGCATATATCTATCAAGTTTCAGTTTTTAAGGGAGAAGGTGAGTGAAAAGGAAGTCAAATTGGAGTATGTGCCTACTAAGGAGCAGATTGCTAACATCTTTACCAAATTGTTTCCTAAGGATAATTTTGAGTATCTCAAAGGGAAGTTAGGGGTAATTACCCCTCCTAATCAGAACTAAGATGCATTGCTTTGCATCATTCTGTGCTTTTCATAGTCATATATTGATCTAGATTGATGTTGTGGTGGCTACAACTCAGGGGGAGTAGTCAAATGTTCAAAGATGTGGTTCATATTTTAGAGATATTTGTCATTGATGTCAAAGGGGGAGAAGAGTAATGTGAAAACATTTCTAAAAGAGAATAACCTTGTGGGGAGAAGAGTTATGTGGATGAGTTGAGGAAAGAAGAATCAAAACCTAAGGGGGAGTAAGTGTTAAGAGATAGTTGCATTGATGGTGTTTTCACATCATGTGTTTTCATCGATGTCAAAGGGGGATATTGTTGGGAATTTTTGTTGTGTTGTTGATATGTGATTGTCATTGATGTAAACAATATTAGCATTAATGAATTAGAAGTTGTATATGTTGAGGATATTGAGAAAATTGTAATGAAATGAGTTGCAAGTTGCTAGTGGTGAAGTGAAGTGTAGTCTATCGGTGAGTTCAGTAAATTGATGATCAAAGGTTGTGGACTAAAGGGTTTTTTTTTAGTATATCTAGTTTATCGATGTCGAGTTTCAGAGATCCACGTGAAGATTTGCTCAAGTTATGAAGATTTGTATTCTGACAGCTTCTTTATTACTTCAGTTTGTGTTCCTGAATGAAGATAATGTGATTCTAGTTAGTTCAAATGTTGTAGATTCTTCTATGGTGATTCATGATTTTTTTGGATGTTTTTATATCATGCTCTATCTTTGTTGCATGTTCGCATTGATCGTGGTGCTCACGAGTCAAGATTTTCTCTTGTGTGTTCATGTTTTTCATGTTCACGGTCGACAAGGTGTTTGTAGCATGGTGTGGATCCTCAAGGAATAATTTTTGAAGGTGGTTCATGTTTAGGGATGTATTTTTGGGTCTTCACTAAGTTGTAGTCAACCTTGGTTGATTCGCATTAATAATTTTTATTGATTTGGTCCGATAGTTTATATTCATTTTATTATTTTGTTGAAGTTGACTTGTAGCAATGTAATTTCTTGTTGCAGATATAAATAAGCAACTGTTTATTTCATTTGAAGTATGTTGAATGTGTGTATGTGTGAATAATTTTCTAAATCATTCAAAGGAAAAACATAGAGTGAAGGAGAGTGAAGAAGTGTTCATGTGCTTAACTGGAACTATGATCAGGAATTAGCAGATGCTATTTTATCAATTCAAATCCATGTAGATGTAATCTGAATATTTTTTAAAGATAGTGTGTCTTCCTTTGAGCAGTAAGCCTTGTTGTAATTGAGTATTGAGCTCTAGGCAGTGTGCCTGAATGCATGTGCATTTCCCATTTCATTCTTTATACTTTAATAGGGTATAATCTTGTGGACTGACCTCCACCATGGTTTTTCCCCTAACAAGGTTTCCACGTAAAAAATCTTGGTGTCATGTGTGTTTTTTATGTGTTGATAATTTATGATTTCATTGTTAATAATCATATCTAAGAATAAGGTTAATAATGTTAATAAGTTTTGAAATTATGAGACAACTGATTCACCCCCCACCCTCTTAGTTGTCTACCCTTGTGTTTCCAATAGATAATGCAAATCTGAAGTAGTGTCAATGGTTGCTCCAAAATGCTTGAATGCTTGAATGAATGGGTGAATGAGTTAACTTGATGGAAGGGGTCTTGATGGATGTAAAAACACTTATTTATATGATCTTGTGCCTTAGTAACCCATTAATACCTCATCATAGGCCGACATCAAGTGATTTTTAATTTGGAGCCAAGGGGGACACATTTTCCACCCATGGCGAATGGGTCCCACTTAGGACCTGAAAATGGCTGTCGGGAATTATCTTGTATTTAATGTTTTTTGTCGGGCTTACATTAAAAAATACACTTAATTAAGCCTTATAAGGGTATAAAGGGATCAAATAAAGCATAAGAAAGGGATAAATATTGAATTTATGCCTAGAAAAGCATGAAATCATGTTACAAGACTATACAACACTTCAAAATAGGAGTTGATTAGTGATAAAAATGTGATTTTTAGGTAAATTGTAATGAATAGAGTCTAGAGGAGTGTAGAAATGTTTTACAACACTTCACAACACCTTCACAAGACATCATTATTTGAATTTTAGTACCTAAATATGCATGTTCAAGCCATGTTACAACATAAAATTAGACAAAAATAGATCAAACATCATGAAACAAGACCTAAAATGCCATGAAAACTACAAGGGGCCATTATTCTATGGCAAAAAATGATGTTTTGTAAATTTTCAACTCAACATGAAATGGCCATGAAGGATGTAGATCTTGATGCAAAGATAAGTGTAGAATAATGCTTGATCTTGGATCTTCAATGCTACATCACAAGACTAGCTCAATAACATTCTTGATGCTTGATATGCTTGACATGATGATGGATATTGAATTGATACAACAATTGATGAAGAATTATGCCCTTGAATGCTCTCTTGATGATCTTGTAAAGTCTTGGAATGCTTAACTCTTGAATGATTGACTTGATATCATGTAGAATTAATGAAATAATGACTTGAAAGCTCATTTATATAGGAAATCCATCTAATATCTCATGTATTAGATCCCAAAGGCTGACATACACAAAATTTGAACTTAAAACCCAATTTTTCCTACTCAAAACCTTGAAAATAGGCCAAAAGGGGCTCATTCACCATCTATGGTAAATGGATCCCACCTAGATGGGGCTAATTTGGCCAAAGTGGTGAATGGGTCCCATAGGGCCTATATTTTATTGTTAAAGTGTCGGGGAGTGCAAATTAAGCTTATATGTTGATCTTGTTGTGTGTTTGATTGAAATCTACCTTGGGATGCATAATATAGGGTCTTAGGGGCCTATTAATGATGATATAAAGGTCATAAATGCAATAGGTACCAAAACTAAATGTGAAAGTGTGAATAAATATTCTTTTATAACATTAAATTAAGAAAAAATTGGGTCAATTTATCTTAGAAGGACCCTAAATCCCATGTGAATGTGTAAAACACATTACAACACTAGATTAGGTCCACTTAATTTATAGGCCTCCTAAATTTAATGTGAAAGTGTCAATAAATACACTTTACAACTTTAAATTAAGGAAAATTTAAGTTTATTTAGCTTTAAAAGGGCCCAAGAACTAATGTGGATGTGTAAAACACATCAAAACACTAGATCAAGATGATATCAAGTCGAATTTATCATTAATTATTCCCAAATTAAGTGTGAACATGTACACAATGGCATTTTTTGACACTACATTTAGCCCCCAATTTAGTGAGAGGATGAACTTGCTTCAAACTCACACTAAAGTAGACATTCAAGAGGGGTCTGAGTGTACCAATGAATATTTCCTAGGATAACAAAGATTGAGGAAGTGGTCAAGCCCCCAGGATCCAACATCCTAAGTCAAACCAACATAAGCACGAAAGGACACACACAAGGTGTATGATATGCATTATCAAGATACAAAAACATGCAATGTGAATAACTAAAAGAAAGAAAAGTAAAAATAAAAATGAGGTGGATGAAGCTTCGATCATTTTTCCAACACGATGTGGATTAGATATAAGCTATTTGTCCAAAAATACATTCTCACTCTGAGGAAACAAAACTTCAGGCTATCTGCAAGGTGAGTAATCCAAGAAGGTGAGACACATATAGTCGATATGTGCTCACACACATGTGAGTGGCTAAGGGAAATTCATGCCTCGGATCGGCTTCCCATCAAACCATACCAAAGTTATACCTCCTAATAACTTTGATAAGGTTCCATGCAACAATGAACTTTGAGATTCATCAGACAAGAAAAAATTCATATGCTTGGAGCTCATGAACAAACAAGATGGCTCCACAACCATGCAAGGTGTATTATGCAAGGTGGCAATATAAAAATTGTTGTAAATGAAAAATAGTTAAAGGTATGTTCAAGAGGATTTTTCTTAGTTCATAAAAGGTCTCTTCTTAGGGGAAATCATGCCTAATGTCTCCAAGAGAGGACAAGTCAAAGAAATATCATGCTCTTAGAGGAAATCAAGCCCAATGACACCACCAAGAAAAGGACACATCGCAAGAAGAAAGAAAATTGCACAATGAAACATGAGCATCAATGTATGCCCCCACTTTAAAGCAGTTGCTAACACCATTACTGTGAGAAATTTCTTTAAAGTAGAAGAAGACATCAGAGCTTATTCTGAAAGCCTTATATGTTTCTAAATCAAACTACATCATGAATAAGTATGTCGCATGCGATACAACTTAAGTCATGTCATCCACATCCCAAGATTTATCTTATATGTACATGAAAGGTGATCAACTAGTGAAAAGAGATAATGAAAAGTAACATACGAGGACAAGGTTACCTAGCCCATTTCCCCCACTTACTACAAGACAAGGATGATCCGAAATGATAGATGAGAAACATGATTAGAGTGAAATTCCATATCAATTAGAGGAATTAAGTGCCCCAACATAAGGAAGAGCACCACACTCCTTAAGATGTTCAATTTTATCACTTAAAGCATTGCATTTGTTAGTAGCATTACCATGAACTCTATGATATGTGAAAAATCAACTCTTGTAATAGAATTTATTTCGTGTTCTTCATGGGAGAGATATCAAAAAATCTCAGAGTAGTCTCGACAAGATACCTTCTTGATCAAAAGTAGAATATTTTCCTTTATTTTGTGACAAATATATCTCTTTCTTAGTAATAGGTGTCATACTTACACAAGACTCTTTAGATTGTGATATTTTGTTCTCTCCTTTACTAGAGGGTGTAAAATCTAATGAATTTAAATCATTAGTGTTTTTCATGATGAAATTGAAATTAAGCAAAGATTTATTTGTTTGTTTCTTTTCCTACAAAGGATAACAATCAAGAACACTAGTGTCTATTAGTTCTGGATGCAGTAATGTTAAAGTTGGCTTAGAGGAATCTTTTGTGATAGTGTTGATATTAAATGGAGGCTTCTTTGTTTCTTTCAAGGGTCAATAACCAAGACCATTAGAATTTTCTTGCATGTGAGGCTCTATAGGGATGTGGACACCTTGTTTTCTAGCACCACATCCTTTTCCATTATGTCCTAGTTGTTTCATCATTTCATAAGCTTTTCCATAAAGATTTTTCATCTCTTTTGGATTTGGTAGTTTCTCAAAATTAATTTCATCAAAGTTTGTTTTATAACTTGTTGTCTTTTAGTCTAAAGTGCTTGAAGTGGATGCTTTTGAAAGGTCTTCCAAATTTTTTGTTGAGATTACCTATTTTTATTTTCCCTTTTTAGAGTCTTTGTTTATGATCTTGTATTCTCCCATGAATGTTGGTGTGAAATCTAAGGAACCCCAATCATCTTTTATAGCTTTGTGACTTCATCAATATGGTTTTCTTTGTCTTCTTGTTGTATGGGTTCTGCTTGTGTAGTTGGTGTTAATGTTTTCAAAGGATTTTCTTTATTTTTTTCAATGTTTAAACAATTGTTTGGGTTAGATTTAGCTTCAAGTGTGTATAATTTTTTGTTGTAGACATACTTCATTACACTATAAAGAGTAGAAGGTACCTCATTCATTGCATGAATCCACAGTCTACCTAAAAGGAGATTGTATGAAATATCCTGAGGCATAACATGGATTGGTGTTTCTAATGTGGCCTTTCTAGCTATAATAGGCAATGTAATCACATGCCAAGTAGTTGTTTTCCTACATTTTCAAATCCCTTAATAGATAAAGAATCAGGTTGATTTTTTTATTTATCCACACCAAGCCTATCCTGAGGGTTTATACTACACACATTAAGGTCGAAGCCATTATCAACAAGGATTTGATTTATCCCTAGGGTATGTGCAGGATCATCATGGAAAATATAGGCCCTTAAGTGGTGATGAAATTCAGAAAAATCAAAGTTTGGCAACTTGATGTAAAAATTTGAATAAGTTATCTATATTATTTCAAAAATATGTAAGAATAGAATCTGTAGCAAATTAAATGTAGTTTCTAAACTACTAGGTTTATTTATTTTTAAAATCTATTTGGTGAAAATTTGAAATTTCAATGCAGTAGTACTTAAATTTCAGGGAAAAAATAAGAAGTAGGTGTCTGTCTGACCACTCTAACCACAATAAAATGATAATATTTTTATATAAGTAGAGGACTCATGTCCCAATGCAATGCATATTTTTTTGTAATTTTTTTTTGAGTAAATAATTAATTATGAATTTGTTATTACAACTTTTAAAAAATATAAAAACTTGTATGTTTGACCACCTTAACTTGGTCAAAAATTCATGATTTTTTTTTTAAATCCTATAGTATGCAAAGCATATAATGCGATGCATGTTTTTCAATACCATTTGAAAGTTATAGATGTTTTCAATTAGCCTATCAATCAGGACTTTAGTCATAATTCAAATAGAAAATGAATAATAATTATTTATTAAATTAAAAGTAAAGCATAATTTATATTGGTGGAAAGTTAAGAATCTCCTTTAAAAACCCTTTTCATTTCATCAATTTTGGTTTTAAAAAGTCATCAGCCACATACCCTACACATACCCATCATATCGCCACTTTTTAGCCCATCATGATCCTGCACATACCCCCTATTATTTTATATTTAACTAATACCATGAAAGCTTCAATTTTTTTTTGAATTTCCAAAGGGGGGTTCACTTGGGTGGAAAACAATGTTAGCATTTATTCCTTGAATCATGGCTACTATGTCATTGGTTGTGCATTAGAAGGGATATAAACTTGTTGTAAAGCACTCTAAATCATGTTATGGTAGTGAGGGGATGCTTGAATAAGGTCCCAAAATGATATCTTAGCAAGAGTATTCTTTAGTTGTTCAACAAGATCATACTCCTTTCCACCTTTTGGAGGCAAATGAGGGGGACCTGGTAAGATAGGGTTAGGCAAGGGGAGTGATATTGAAGGTTTTTTAATTGGTTACAAATTGTTTCTATTGTTATATGTATGAGCAACAGTATTAGGACTCAACTACCATGACACATTATTCTTAGGTGGGTAAAGGATAAGTTTGGGTTTGTTTTGAGTTTGAGGTTTATGTGATGGTGGGTATAGAATTAGAGGATTTTTAGGATGTCCCATAGGGTGTGTAGGAGGTCCATTGATCGAAGGGGATCTAATTGATACTTGTGCATTCATAACCTTGGCAGTCTTTGTTTGATGTATTTCTAATAAAGGGAAATATAGAATCACCTTTTTATCATTATATAAGGGAGCCACAATACTATTGTTTTCATTTTCTTGCACCATGATATCCTCCCTAGGAGGAGAGTTGTTAGGAGAACTACAAAAAAAATATTTTTTACATTCAAGGATTGGTCCTTCTGAAATGACTTCATCACAAGTAAGGGAGTTATCAATGGCTTTATCGTCTTGTTTATCAATGATGGAATTCTCTTGTTCCATAATGTCTTCCCTAGGGGGAGAGAGACAAATAGGATTCTTGTGACTCTTATTGCTTTCTTTTTCACAACTAGGAAATATATCATGAGGATAAATATGATTATCATCATTTTCAATGATTTCATTCTTGTTTGCTAAGTTCTTATTCTCTTGTGCCCTAATATCTACCCTAGTAAGAGAGGTTTTCAGGGATTAATAAACATGATGTTTATAACATTCCATGGTTAGATTTTGTAAAGTAGCTTCATCATAGCTAGGGAAGGCATCAAGAGAAAAAGAATAATGCTTTCCAATGATTGGATCTTTTCATTCAAATAGATCTTTCCAAATGTTAGGAGCATTAGGAAAGGGAGAAAGGATATTTTCATGACTTTCAACTATATCTTCTAACACAAAACTATCATATTCATTACTACGAAGGATATTATAGAAGAAGAGCCAATGTGATTATCATGGTTATCTACAATTAAACCCTTATGCTCTATAATGTATTCCCAAGTGGGAGAAGTAGGATTTTGAAAGCTTTAAATTATTAGATCTCTTAACACAAGCATGTCCTCACAAATGTCATTTTCATGGTCATTTACGATTGTAGCATTCTCACAAATAGGGGAGGTGTTGGGAGAAGAATGTAAACTAAGTAAAGTGGTGTCAATGAATCCATCTTTTGGTGTTATACTATCTTCCCAAGGGGAATGAGAAGGGAAAACAATTCCTTCATGATTCTCAGCAATTGCATCTTCTTTCACAAAGATACCTTCATCACTAAAAGGAGAAGTATCAGTAGAAGAACAACTATTATCATCATGAATTTCCATGATTATATCTTCTTCTATCACATCATTCCCAGAAATAGGATAGATAAGAGGAGGTGTAGGTTTAATGAAAACATCAACATTTCTACTCTCTTGCACTAAGAGACTTTGATAACTAGGGAATGCATTGAATGAATGACTAGCATGTTTATTGACTAACTTTTTATTTTCAAACTTGGAAAAGATCGAAACTAACATTTTTGAACAATAATCTATGCAAACTAAAAATATAATGTAAAGTATTAAAATGAAATTCAATTTTCAAATTTCAAACAAGGTAACTTACTAATTACACTATGCAATGATATGAAAATGAAATGTTGTAAATACAAATTTGGAATTAAGAAATGCATGAAATGGACCAATTTAAGCTATATTTATTGAAATGAATGTAGCATAAACTCAACTAACTAAAACAACTAACCAATGGTAGCAAAAAAAAGTGTAGAAACAAGGTTTTCAATGTTGTAAAAGGTAGTTTCAGATGTGTACGGGGACTGATTGAACCAAAGTGGCGAATGAGTCCCAGTAGGGATTTTTTTTTCAAATTTTTTGAAACTTTAAATTGATTTTTATGTTTTTTTATGTTGTATGATCTATAACCTAAGTGAAAACACATTTTTTAGATGATTTGAGATGATTTGAGATGCAAAAATTCAACCTATATGCACTTTCACTAATGCAAAATTTTAGAAACGCTAGATGCCAATTAACTAATGCAAACCCTAATACAAAGTCAATGCAAGCTATATCTAGGATGATAATGGAATAAAAATTAGAAAAGAAGGTACTATAAATACAAGTTGACCAAATTGTTTCATAGAATTTTGTAGCCACTTGGGTTTAGGACCTAGGGCATCAAACTTTCTATGCTCCACATTCAAGGACGCCCTAGAGATCTCAATAAAATAATGCTAATAGGAGAAAGAGATCTAATAAAGGACTATCCTAGGGGATTATTTTAAGCTAATAATGGGTTCACCACCAAGCTAGATCTTGGAAAGACTAATGAAATGCAAGATCTAATGATGAAACTTAGTGTTGCATGAAACTTGAATGAATGACCTAGAAATGCATATAAATTAGAACAAAAATAGTAAAATTAGAAGTGTGCACCTGGAAAATTTTAGAGGCTTGAATGAAGATTGGAAATACTAAAAATCCTAAAATTTATGCCTACTAGGACTCATTCACTAATCTAGGAAAATCAGTCCTAGATATGGGTTTCTGTACAGGAACAGGTTTCTCGAAAAAGTGTATCCAAAACTACAAAAATCTCAAAACTGACCTAAAATATGACTCATTCACCAAAAGTGGAAAATGAGTCTATTTAGGGTTTTATAGAGCTTTAAAATCTAAATCTGATCTTCAATGTTTGCTCTTTCTATTCCCCTTTGTTTTTGGATCTGAAACCTTGATTTTGGGGCTATAGGTGACCTTTTAGTGAAAACTACAACCTTGTAAATGGGGAGAAAATTCCAACTTTCTCCAATCTTGTAACCTAATCTTCAATGATCTTTAAGAATTCAAATCACCTAGATCTACAATCACACAAAGAGGGAGAAAAAGTGTTGATTTTTAGGGAATACGGGTTTGCCTTGGTCAAACCCCTTGTAGGTAATTAAACCAAATGATGAGACAATGAAATTAAGGCATAAAACATGAAACAAAGAACATGAATCATGGAAAATAATACTTTGAATGATACCTTGTAAATTATGTCTTGTAAATTTTCAACTCAACATGAAATGGCCATGAAGGATGTAGATCTTGATCTTGAGATAAGTGTAGAACAATTCTTGATCTTGGATCTTCAATCCTACATCACAACACTAGATCAATAACATGCTTGATGCTTGATATGCTTTACATGATGATGGATTTTGAATTTCTATAAAAATTGATGAAGAATTCTACCCTTGAATGCCTTAGAAATGATCTTGAATGCTCTCTTGATGATCTTATTAGTATTGGAATGCTTAACTCTTGAATGTTTGACTTGATATCATGTAGAATTGATAAAATAATGATTTGAAAGATCATTTATATAGGAAATCTACCTAATATCTCATGTATTAGATCCCAAAGGCCAACATACACAAAATTTGAATAGAAAACCCAATTTTTCCTACTCAAAACCTTTAAAATAGGCCAAATGGGACTCATTCACCATCTATGGTGAATCGGTCCAACAATGCCTATTTTGATTGCTAATGTCGGGGAGTGTGTAAATTAAGCTTATATGTTGATCTTATAAGGTTTTTCATTGAAATATGCCTTGGGATGCATAAAATAGTGTCTTAGGGGCCTATTAATGATGATATAAAGGTCATAAATGCAATAGGGCCCAAAATTCAATGTGAAAGTATAAATAAATATACTTCACAACATTAAATTAAGGTAAAATTGGGTCAATTTAGCATAGAAGGGCCCTAAATCCCATGTGAATGTGTAAAACACATTACAACACTAGATTAGGTCCACTTAATTTACAAACCTCCTAAATTTTATGTGAAAGTGTTAATAAATACACTTTGCAACATTAAATTAAGGAAAAGGTTAAGTTTATTTAGCTTTAAAAGGGCCCAATACCTAAAGTGGATGTGTAAAACACATCACAACACTAGATCAAGGTGATATCAAGTCCAATTTATCATTAATTATTCCCAAAGTGAATGTGAAATTGTACATGAGGATATTTTTCAACACTACAATATAATAGATAGTAATTCATAAATTGATTGATCTCCCTTTGATCACTAAAAAAAAATTCATCTTGTTCTTCCTCAACTAATTGCTGATTTGAAATAATTTGTTCATTTTTATTAATAATTTATTCAATTATAGCTTGTGCTTAAAATAGTTATGTAGAATTATTGATTAGAAATTGTTCTCCTTGTTTGATACTTCCCTGGCTTGATCATTTTCTATGATCACCTGTTTTACTATAGAAATAATGTGTGCTTTGCTACTAACATATCGATAGTTTCCTTTTCCTGAGGTAATTTCAAAACTGTCTCTTCAAAGGATATTGTTGAACTTTACTTCAAATGCAAAATTGTGAGGTACTATATACTTTTACTAGAGTTGAATCATGGTAGATGTTAAATTTTTTGGAATAGTGCAAAATGCTTTAATTATAATTGCTTTTGTAAGAAGCTAAAGAAACTCATTTTGGGTTGAAGAATGATGTAGATTCCTATTAAGGAAAAATCATAGGTTATCATGAAGTTTTCAATGTTAAGTAGGATAATATTACGTGATGCGATATCCTCAGTGAAAGCATTATCAATTACTAGTTTTCAATTCAATATTGATGAGTTTGTTAATTATTTATTGATTTGATTCAACCAATTATATATGAGAAATGTTTTGAACATTTAGAATATTGAGAGGGGGGTTGAATCAGTATTTTATAACTTTATGAACACAAAAAATTCAATCACCAAACTATATTAGCTGAAATATGAAATGAAAACATGAATCATCCACAAATCCACAAAACACATGAACACCAAGATTCTTATGTGAAAAACCCAAAATGGGAAAAAGCATGATGATGATTGGCTCATAATATATTATATCTGGATATGGTATATTATAGGGGCCCACTGCCAAGACACACTATCCTTATAAGGCTCACCACCAAAGTTAAGTACAATACATAAATGGTGTGGCTCACTACCAAAATATGAATTGATACAAAGTGCACATTCCTTGTGTTATAATTTAGTTCATTTGAAGCTCTATGTTGGTGTTCCAAATCGACTAGTACAATGAGTCCTAAAGAATAGCCAATTTATTATGCTCAGACTCAAAGAGGGATTTGGCCAACTGACAAGATTCAATCAAAGAGTCAAATGTCCTACTCTTCTGTCTCTACAGGACCAAGGTGGGTCTCCCTTTACAATTCCTAAAAACTTAATTCAATCATACATAGACATTTCTTTTTATAGAAGATAATTCCCAATGCGAATATACCAAGGAAAGCATTGAAAACTTCAAATCTGGTTGTATTCTTGGTATCTCAACACTCACTCAGCAATTGGGAAGCAAAACTCAACACTAAACATCAACCAAACAACAAGGATTTAAAATTATTTTGAATTTATAACTTGTTTATGAGATGCATTATGTTGAATGACAAATTAGTGCCTAATTTTGGGAAATGGATTGAAATGCATAATCATAGAAAGAATTCATTAGAAAAAAAACTTAAACCAATGTATTACACCAATAGATCAACTCATGTTATCAATCAAATTCTTCTTACAGATCCACCCTACACACTTGAAATCACAATTATACGCTCAAAGTAATTTAACAATTTCTTTGAAATAGAACCATGAACACATAACACAATGTCAAGTAAATTGAGATGAAAAACTCAAACATACTTTGTATTATTGAATTCATATGATCAAATGTGTACAAATCTAGAGACAATTTGATGGCATTAATGATTTAACTGCACAAACTAACTGATATTTACTCATGAAATCTACAATTATAGCTTACAGACTCAATTCATGACTTAGACTCAACATTTCTCTATCTACCCAACCCATACATAAATTCAAAACCCCTTATAATGAGAAGAGAATGAGAATAAAAAGAAACAGAAGACTCCCAAGAATAGATCCATTGATGACATCTGGAAGCTTCATCCACCATTAATCAACAAAATGAAAATCCTCTCTCTTCTCTCTTCCCTTTGCAACAAACTTTTCCTCTGTTTTGCTTCAACAAAAGATTTCCCCTAACAGTGAAAAATATCTCCATTTTACCCAGTAGCTGAAAAATATCTTTGACTATGAAATCCTTTAAAAATTCCTCTTTATCATGCTACACATTGCAATTGCACTTTTACATTTATGTTCCCAACACATAATCTTCATTTATAAAATGAATAATTTAATTCATTTTATAGGCTTTTACAACCACTTTGCCTGTGCTTCACATATTTGAAATATTTCACCTAAAAGCTTTTAAAAGTGAAGCTTTAAAATCACTTTATTACGAAAAAATCAAAATCTTACCCGTGCCTGACTACTTTTCACCTCATATGCCCAACAATATTTGATATCCTTTACTTATCGAGCAATAAAAATAATACATATTTTACTTGGAACCTTATATTTGCCTTAAATTTGAAAGCATTGCTTTCAAATATTTGAGGGAAACATTATAATATCCGCCCACATTTAAATCTTTAAAAAATATTACCCTTACACAATAAAAGCCTTATGAATGTTTTACCTCATACTATCTTACCTTCACTTATATTAAAACATTTTGCCCCTTTTTGTAATTTGAAGGCCTTTCTTTTAAAAAATATTATCCTCAGGAAAACAACAAACTTTACCCATATCCTTCACATTTTATCTTTAAAATGTTTTAAAGCAATGAAAGCCCCACACATTTTCATGGGAAAAATTTTAATATTTACCATCAAAATAGCACTTTATCCTTTGAAATTTTGACCGAGCCTTCTCTACACATGGAGAAAATTCATGCACCATGCAACAATTTCCCCGGAATTGCCCTTAGCCCCGCATGCTCTGTGATTAAAAGCCAAGATTTGGTTGCATTGTCTCCATCTCTCTCAGTTGTTGATCTCATTTTTCCCTAAATGCTTTTCACTTGAAATTTATTTATGCTCGTTCCTCCATGGAAATGGAACCCAATCATTTTTTAGTTTATAGTAAAAGATCCTCTATCATGTGTGCCACTTTGATGAGGTAGCCATAAAGCCTCCTCTTGAGCTTTGTTGCACTTTGAAATCCTTTTCTTGCTACTCTTTAACAATTTACATCGGTCCTCAAGTTCTTGGCTTACCACATATGGTGATCAACTTGCTCTCTATGCCAATTCAAATGCTCGAGCCATGATCTCCCCATGTGCATTCTATACTCATTCAGTGTTCAACAACTCTTTCATTCACCCTTCTACAACATGCTAGTCATAGCTATGGTGACCCAAAGCTTTAGCTAGAGCAGAGGCTAACACAGGCAGCAAAAATGCTTCAGGTCTTAGTATATTTGACCTCCTTCTGAAGATATGTGGCCATCATTTTGGTGTTGTTTCAATGGATCCCTTTGCATAATTGAATTAACTTCTCTCAGCTAACTATTTGTGCCCTCACATTATGTGTTACCTTCATTTATTGGTTCCTTCCTCTGCTTTTTGAACGACGCCCTTTACATAATCATTTTGTTCTATAATCAATGGAAAAACTTGAAACTCTCAATGAAAAGACCATCCCCTTCACTAGTTCAAGGTTACCCTATTTGGCATTGCGCCTACCATTATTCATTTGTTTGAAAGTATGTAAAGTCTTTTCAACAAAATTGTTATGGGTGTACGGTGCAATAATGGCACACAATGAGACCACATTTATTTGGAAGTCTTTAGCATGTTCACATGCCTTGTTTATTATGTCACCCCCTAATACCTCTGCAACTTCTTTCTCCATTAATCTCTGATCTCAAAATGTTAATAATTCATGTTTTGTTGCTATGCCAAGAGTTCAAACAACATTTTATTTTTCCTCTATGATTTGATGGGTATCCATACCCCGCTCCATGTTTCTCTCATTTCCAAATTTCCATTTCAATGAATTAGTTTTGTGTATATGTCAGGCCTAAACTTCAAGATGGAATCTCCGCAAACAATTTTAATACATTTTTAATGCAGTGCAAACCTTCCCTTGGCACCATGTGCTTTGATGGATGTCCACATAACAAATTTTCCATAGTTCCACCTCATAATGTACATCCACATTCTTCAGATCCCTCCTATCATTGCAAAAAAACTAGAGAATTTTTGAAGCATTTTTAACAAATCCATTCTATGCATAAGCTACAGTGGCATTCCATGCAATCATATTTATTTGGGGACTTTTTCCAAACATTTCATATGCCTAAGCTATGCTGGCATCTCCATTTCCTTCATACTTAACTTGGACCAAAATAATTTGGTCTATTTGGCCATCTGCCATATAGAGAGTCATCATCTCTCAATAAGCCTGACCATAACTAGAAAATCCAAACTATTTAGTCTTTTCCATTTGTTGCTCTACATTTTCTTAATCAATTGCTTTTGGACATAAAACTAGAGGAGAGCAACATGGGTTCTTTTATTCTTTGTATTCTCAGGGAGATCAACAAAATACTCTTCATCTTGAGCTATGCCATGTACTTGAGCTATCAAGTGCATATGGACAACATAGTAGCCTAGTCCAAACTTAAACATTTTGTGCTTTGCAAATTTCTGTGAACGTACCTTGAAGAATTAAAGGAAACCTCTCTTAAAGAATTTTTATTTGCTTACTCATTTCACCAATCATACTTACCCAACACCTTCACTCTAGTTTCACTCATAAATGCATTCAAAGTAAGAGCAATAAAAGGGGGCACCTTCTATTCTTGTCTATAATTTTACCATTAGTTACTCTTTTCTTAATGGAATTTCAATACATCCAATTATGGAGAAAACTAAATTGCATTAGGTTGACAAAATCTATGATTTCATTAGCAATCGAAATGAGAGTATGTTAGCATGATCTTCACTGCTTTTACATCAAGCCACAGTTACCAATTCACCTTGAATTGAAACAATTGTGAAACCCTCATGGAATTGATCGAGCCTCAAAGATAGAAAAATTCCTTTCTTCATCCCTTTAGATGCATCAATCTTTACACATCTCCAACTTGCAAACAACTCAGGGAACAAGCTATCCTCAAATTGTGTGACTAATGTCAGGTACTCTGTGGGCTTGACTAAAAAAATTCATTTTCAACCAATTTTTAAAATTGAATTGTCCTAACATAACTTTTGAATGGTTCTGGTGAGAAAATTCAAACTATCTTGCCATTAAAATCTACTTTCAAGCATTTTTGCAAAATGGTCAAAATTGGTCAGGTTAGCTTTGGAATCGCCCTAGAAAATTAGTCAAACAACCTCCTGAAGCCATAAAAATTTATAGGAATGTAGAAATTTGACCCGAGAATGGATTGTAATAGACGTCTTAGAAAAAAAAATCATGGGTGAAAAGATATTTGGTGTCAAATTTTCTTAGTTAGACTTTTTTGCAATTGCACCTGTTCAAAACCAATTAAAACTAACCAAGTCACCATTTTGAAAAAATACCAAATCAACTCCTAGGAAGCTTCCACTAGAAAATTAATCTCATTTAGGTACACTGAGCATGTGTGCAAGAGGTATTTTCTTCAATCATCAATCGTCATGAGGTATTAGGGGTCAAAGTTGACCACCTTGAAACATGTCAGAAATGCAAATGTAAAAAGTGAAAAATTTGCATTTCCTTTTGATCTCGAAAAAATAGAAAATTTGACCATGAGGCTCTGAAACTAGACTAGGTAGCACATGAATGTAGGGAGAATGGAGAGAAAAAATCCTTTTTTCTTTAAAATCATCCAATTGTGAAATATTCACTCGAACAGGAGGCCAACTTGAAAGGCATAGAGTTTGCAAACAACATAAAGGTGTCAAAACCCTGTCAAAATTCATCATGGGGAGCTGAAAATTGAGATTCATATTAACATATGCCCATTGAATGTTCTTTCCATGGGGTTTGTCTTGAAAATCAACTGGCTCCAAATTATGACCCTCCAAAGTAGGTCACTTAGGCAGATTTTTCAAGTGCACTTCTAAGAGTGTAGAGGCAAAATTTTCAATATGGGAACTTCAAATTTGCAAAATTTGAAAATCCCAACAATGGATTTGACTAGGGATCTATGCCCCCTATGGGTATAGCAAGAATCTAGATATCTAGGGAGTAGATGAAATACTGAGTCCATTGGGTGCTCTCAAACTGCTCCTTTATTCAACCTTCTTCAACTTCACTTAGTGACCCTAGGCCACCAAATGAAAAAAGGGGAATCAATTATTTCCTTTTTCAAACACCAATTTGTTAAAGGAGCTAATCTCCCTCAATCTATGCTTTCCTCTATCACACCACAACAACATGAGTGATTGCATCTCTACAAACTCAAGTGTCAGGATGCCTTTGTGACAGTGGAAACTTGCTCTTTGTTTTGCTTTGTCATCACATGGTAGCCAAATCATATAGACCATATCACTACCATCTACCTGATTAAGCATGTTGGAATCTCCCAACAGCCCATCACATACAACTTTATCAACATGTTCATAATCGCTATGCATTTGGAAGTTAGGAATACTCTCAAAATGTTGATTATCATGTGGCAACAACTTATCATATTCATCATAAACCATTTTCAGATTGAAAAAAAAATTCTTCAATTTTTTGCACATTGCTACACTTTATGAAAACCTCTTCCAGCTGACAAAAGTAGTACTCACATTCTGCCATATGGTTGGCAATATTAAGCTCAATCTGATTACTAGCTTGCATGTCAAAGGTGAAATTATCACAAGAACTTACCAGAAGATCTTGCACATCATGCAAAACATCTCCAAGTGTATGCAAAGAGATACACTCATACATTGGCCCAATTTGTAAATGTCCTCCATGGGTGATCCCATAATAGTGGTTTACAATTTTTGGCCAAACTGGACACTGAAATTATTATTTTTAATTGAATCTTCACATTCGGGCACCTATAGCAGCTAAACTATGAGGAATTTAAAGATGGTGCAAACTAGAGTCTCATCAAATTTTGTCTGTAGATTCTAAAAATATATTTTTAAAAAATTTTGGAATCAAATTTCACTTCTTTTTCCATCTCCCACGAAAATTGATTTTTTTTCAGAAAACAACATTTTTAAAAAGTGACACACACTGTATAATGCATAACTTTTTTTCCATGAAGGATAAAATTATAATTCTTTCAAATTTAGATTTGTAACTTTGGTATCTAGTGCTTCCACTTGGTTAGATAGTTTTTTACTAAATATTTTTTCCTTAATCAAGTTTCAAAGTCAAAAGAATTACAATTCAGA